>JAJOOO010031693.1:0-18706 GCA_029582685.1 Solanum piurae
GACTAATTGAATATAATCGTGGGTTAAAGTAAAGTCTAAACCATTTTCCTCGTGGGATCGACCCCAACCTACAAGTTGGGTTCTTTACTTGATAACGATCGCTTATGCTTCTTTAGGGAGGTGTAATTTGAGCGTATCAAATATTGATCTCATAACTGGCAAGAACTTCTTCGATAGTTGGAGTCATTTCTACTTCCCCAAAATGGAATACCATGATTTTACTATCCCAAAATTGCACCATCATTTCGATCAAATCGGGCCAAGCCTCCATTTTCATTAGTGACGGGAGATAGCCTATGTGTCTTTGGACCTCTTTCTTGTCTTCGATATTCATAAACTTCCACCACAATTAGAGGTAAGGATGAGGTAGAGTTACCATTCATGTCCTCAAAGGCTTCTATCGGAACGATGGTGCACTTTCAAGATAGTAAAAACATGGTATTCTATTTTAGGGAAGAGAAATTACTCCAACTATCGAAGAAGTTCTTTCCAGTTATGAGAGTGTAGGCATGTGCAACAAAAGGAAACATAAGCCTAATAGTGATCTCCTTCTACCTCAAATATGGGACTTTGACAGAATCAAAAAAGAACTTTCACTTGTCAAAGCCGAATGGATAGACAAGCTTCCCAGACTAAACATTTCACTTCGGAATATTTATCATCAATTTGGACGTGCAAGAGCTTTCGAAAATTTTAAAGAAGAATTTGTTTCGGAGGAAACATCGAAGAAAGCATGTACTTTGGCTTTTGCGATATGCTTACTTGGGACTATGGTATTCCCTCAAGGCCCAAACTACACTACATATCCGAGTGTAGTAATAGTCACTCATGCCATTTTTAGTAGAGTAAGCTATGGGTCGGCAATCAAGTACTACACTTTGGCGCCCATGATTCTTGCCGACATTTACAGAGCTTCAGATAAATATCAAAGCGGTGAACATTTCTTTCAAGGATGCAACCTGATACGTCAGTGGTGGATGATGAGACACTTGCTCAAATCCCATGATCCACAAGAACCTGATCCCAAGACACGACCAAACAAACTTGAATCTCACAGTTGGTGGATATACCTTAATCATTTCCATAGAAATGGGGGTCAAGAATTTAGGTATCCAAGGCTTCAGGTATTAAGAGAAGAAAATGTGCAATGGTCAATCGAAAGACTAGTGGTAACAAAACAAATCGTGACTCGAGGTGAAGGGGTCCCTTTCTTGATATTTACTGGATTTAGAGGGACTCGACCTTATGCTTCTGCTTGAGTCCTTCGGCAACTAGGAGGAAAATAAGAGATTCCCCAAATTGTAGACATGAGAAATTTGCATTAGATCATGAAAATGGCCAAGTTATTTTTTCCGCAAAGATACTTCGAAAATAGAAGACTCAAAGGGTGTTGAGTGAGCCGATGCCAAACAGATTTCAACCTAAATGTTTTGAGGAGTACAAAGAATGGTTGAAGAAGAACCGCACTGGAACCATCGAGCCTGGTCTGAATGTCCCTCATCATGTTGAAGATGTGAGTGCTAAACATCAAGTTCAACTTCAAGAGAAGTATGAGAAAATGAGTTGAATCATCAACGCCGACATTCAGAGGACGCCAAATTCATAGCCCAGCTCAAGCAAGAGCTATGAAAAGCAAGACAGTGCATGTTTGAGTTAGATAATAGCATGGAGCTACAAATCCAGTCCATAGAGAGGGTCGGGTATGAAGAAGGGGTTCGGATACCAAGAGATCATTTATGGAAAACAGATATTCCATATGGGAAGAAGTCAGCATCGCCAAGAGAACCAAACTTGATGAAGGATCAGAAGCATTTTGAAGTTTATTATCATCCACTACGTAGGATTGCTTTTATTTGTACTTCGTTTAGTTATTTACTTTCTTGAACTTATTTTCCCATTTTGATGTTTGTTAAACATTTTTGAATGCTATCAGTGAAATATTTTGGGGATAATGAATTGGCTTAAAAAGACATACACATCCTTTCATTCGCTAGGCCTACCCTTGGCACAAAAGGGACATATATCTGTTTAGAACACGATATTTGTTTGTGTGTTTTAACTGCTTATGTGAATATGTTGCTTTGAATGAGGACGTTCTAGCCCACCCCTATTCGATAATTTTCTAAAAAATTTCCACCAAACAAAAAGCAAGTCACCATCCAATGTTCGACCAAAATATTCTTCTAGTCTTGATTTTCTTTGTCAAAACTAAATTCCATTACCAAATCCAAAAACCTTACTCTATCATCTCAGTAAATGTTGAATTTGTTGCTAAGATGGAAAGAGACCAAGATGTTGAGGTTGAGCCGACTGAAGAAGAATTGATGTTGAAGTTGCACTGAATCAATCAAGAGATTCGAGAGAAAGACTATGGAAGTAGACTTCTCCGCTATAGTCACATTGGCCTAAAGCGCTGCAATGGACATAGAAATTGAGACCAGAAAGATGAGATTGGCTAGGGTCGACGAAGAGATAGCCATGACTTTGAAGAAGAAGAGGACACATCGCTTGAGATTCAGAAGTTACGTGAAAAATATCCTTTTCTCGTAGGAGAGGTTAATGCCACTGTCCCTGAAGACATTAAGTTTGAAATTAATGAGGGAGAACTTAAAAAAGAAGTTGATAGTATGACCCTTTTCTTAGGACGATTGAAAGAAGAGGATGAAAAGATCAGCCTCCAAGCATACTGTCAAACCTATAACATGGGGGCCGAAGTCATTTCATGTGCTCTCATTTATGAGACTCTTTAGGCCGTAGGCATCCTGCATCCCGTCGAGGGGCTCACTTCCAAGTTTGAACCTGAAGATGCACATAAGATATATGCCTATCAGCAAGACCAAAAAGGGCACACCACAGATGAATGTGTGGAGCTGAGGACTGTAATCCATGACCTGATCAATAGCGATAAAATTGGCTATATGTAGGGTCCCCACACTATCCTTACTTGTGATCAACCAGAGCCTGGTATGCCAGTCACAGAGCATACTATATTTTGCCGTCACAACTTCACAACTTTTGAGGATTCACGTTTGAGTATCTACCTTAAGTTGGTTCGAGGCGTGATCTTGACCCCTACTAAAAAGAAGGAAATAGTGGCCTCTGCCCTTTGAAGTATAAACATTGAAACCTGCCCTTATCATGGCACTGAGGATCACAACATTGAATATTGTCTCGTATTCCGTTATGATATGGAGTCACTGATCAACAAAGGAAGGATCCAAGTCAAGTATCTGCCTCATTATCATTGAAAGGGTGGACAAAGGAGAACTTTAGCTTCTCGGAAGAAGAAGCCTTGAGAAAGGCACAGTTTATGTTTTAAGAGTTTTTATCGTATGTTTTCAGTTTCATTATAATCAAGTCATGAATGAGTCAAAAAATCAAAATCATCTTTGTACTCTTACTACGTAGGGCCTGATTTCTCCTTCGTGAGATACGTAGGCAGCCTTTTAAAGTTTGGCCCTAACATTTTAAAATTTCCTTTTTCCCTTCATTCTACAAGGAAATATTGAATACAATCAACAGGTGCCAAGAATCACATCAAGAAGACCTTAGCTCAACGGAAGTCAACCTTCGTGATTCACTAGTCTCGGAATCAAATTAGCAAATTCTTGCTTATTTAAATCAGTCCCCGTTACTCGTGGGTCAACATGTCCTCAAACAAAGAAACTCATATATATTTATATGCTTTCTATGTGATATATATCATCATGTTGTCATGAACTAAAACTAACAGGTACTTAGAACTGATCTGTGTTGATAAGCTGGCTGAGCATCCTTATTTTACAAGATCCAAAACTCCCAAAGATTCCTTCCCTAGTCAGAATTCATTGAAAGGAAAAGACTGGCCTGACTAAAGTTGTTGTGGTTCACCCCTCTACCACTGAACATAACGAGTTAATTATGCAACATATTTCCGATCTAAAGGTTTAGATGCAAAGAAAGCAAGATTTGCCAAATCCAGTTCTTGTTGTCAACACTCCAGGCTATGGAAGGCCTCCACTCTACTTTCCGCCTTCAAATTCAAATGCGGAACATGTCCAGAACCCACCCTACAAACCTATCCAAAATCCCTCCATCATCGATTTAACCACCCCAAATCCTCATCACGCCTTTGCTTCTTATCAAGCACCACCTCCTCCTCAAAGTACCAACCCTCAAACCTTCCCTCCCCATCAAAACCAGAATATAAACAATCCTCAGACTTTCCCCCATCCTTAAAACCAAAATACCAACCCTCAAGCATTCCCTCAGATATACCTAGCCCTTCAAAATACCCAAAATCCTCTTATCGCTCCATCCTTGCCTCCAAAATCCACTTTTCTAATCCCGATCTAAAATGAACCTTATGCTAATTGTTTCAAACTTGATTATTACGAGGAATATGAAAGAGAGTGGAGGGCTAAGACAGAATTGTTCAAACAGAGTATAAAGGAAAAGATCATCAAAGTTATGAATGAGTTTCATTATACTCCAGAAGTTGCCGGATTTAATTATGAAGATTTATGTATCCACCCAGAATTGGACCTTCCGAAAGGTTTCAATGTGCCAAAGTTCGATACTTTCGATGGAACTGGTAATCTACTGGCTCATATGAGAGCCTATTGCGATTAATCGTAGGAGTTGGTAAAAATGAAGTTTTGTTGATGCGGCTCTTTAGCCAAAGCTTAAGTGGGGAATCATTGGAATGGTTTACTTCTCAGGAAATGAAACAATGGTCCCGTTAAAACGCACTCGCCAAGGATTTTATCGAACGATTTGCCTACACTGTAGAGATCATTCCTGACCGATACTTTTTGGAGAAGATTAGAAAGAAGTCAATTGAGAGCTACCATGAGTATGCATATAGATGGAGGAAACAGTTCGACTGCCTATGTCGAAAAAGGAATTTATTGAATTGTTTGTGCGTATTCAAGAACCAGAATACTATGACAGGATAATATTGCTCATTGGAGCAAAATTTGCAGAGATAATCAAGATGGGTGAGACTATCGAAGATGGGTTAAGGACTGGGAAGATTAGTCGCATTGCTGCTTCAGTCGGATCATCTGGATTATTGAAGAAGAAGAGGGAAGATGTGTCTTTTATATCCTATGCATATGAGGGAAAGAAACACTTAAGAAAATTTTCACCATACAAAGGTCGTTCCCGAACTTCACATAATTCATACATGATTTCTTATGCCTAGACTGGTTATCAAACCCTTCCTCCAAATTACCAAAATACCCCTTTGAGTTTCCAAACTGCACCTCTTATTTATGAAACTCTGCCTCTAGTTTACCGAAGTCCACTTCCACAATACTGAAATGCTCCCTCAACATATCAAGTCCAATTCCCTAATTGTGCAAACGTCCAATCAAATTACCAAGTTCCCTCTCCCGTCTACCAAACCCCATATCCATATTACCAAAATACCCAATCGAACTACCAAGCTCCACAGCCAAATTATCCAACTTCTTCATACCCAAAGTTTCAACCACCTCCCTGGCAAATACTGCAAATTATGGCCAAGTGCCTCCCCCCCAGAAAGTCAGTTATGATCCCCTTCGTCCACGTTTTGAGAAAAAACTTGCTCAAAATTTTACACCTCTCATTGAAAGTCAGAAAAAGTTATTTGAGCGATTGACCTCGACATGTATTATTCATCTAGTTGAGCCAAGGTCAGTCGATACTAGCTCCAGGTTCTACCCGATCAAAGGTGTGTGTATTATTCCAATAGTGTTGGGAATGATACTAAGGACTATATTAATTTAAATCACAAGATCCAGGACTTGATCGAACAGCAAGTGGTTACTCTCCAGACCGCCGCACCCAACGTCAACAGTAACCCTTTGCCAAACCATGGAGGTGCCACTATCAATATAATAGAGAAGGAAGATGAGTGGTGCATGGAAAAGGCGATAGTTCTGGCTGGTCCTGATGACCTTGAAAAGGCTTTAGCCTCATTGTGCTTAAAAGAGAATAAGGAATTCATGATTAAGACACTTGAGAAAGTTGTTTCTTTGGTGCCAAGAGAAGTTCCCGCTCAAGAGAGGTTTGTGATCGAAATCGCCGCCACCCAGGGCATGACCAGATCAGGTAGGTGCTACCTTCCGGAAGAACTAGCCACGGATGCCACAAGAAGGACCAATCAAAAAGGACAATCATCGAGGCAGAGGCAGAAAAGTTTTGGTGGAAGATGCAGCCAAAAAACTATTCAATTGTGAAACACCTGGAGAAGACACCAACTCAAATTTATGTGTGGGCCTTAATGACGAGTTCACGACTGCACAAAAAAGCCCTGATGAAGGCTCTAGATAACACCTATGCGCCCGTTGGTACAAAGAGTGATTATATGACGACTCTGATATGCCAAGTAGTTCGGAGGCACCCCATCAACTTTTGTGACAAAGAGCTACCCTTTGAAGATACAATGCACAACAAAGCTCTACATGTCACTATGAAGTGTCGAGACAAGATTATAAATCGTGTCTTGATCGATGACGGGTCTGGTCTTGATATATGTCCACTCTCAACTCTAAAACAGCTAAACTTTGACTTGGGAAAGGTTCACCAAAACCAAGTCAATGTAAGGCTTTCTACGAGGGGAAAATAGATACCTTGAGAGCGGTGAATTTGGGGATTCAAGTAGGCCCCATAGAGTTTCATGTTGAATTTCAGGAAATAGATAGCAACACTAGTTACAACTTGCTCTTGGGGAGGTTGTGGATCCATATGGCCGGAGTTGTGCCTTCTACCCTTCATCAGCTGATGAAATTTATATGGAACGACCACGAATTGTTCATTCATGGTGAGGGAAGCAACTCCAATGGGTATACGATGATTGTTGATAAGGTCTCCAGAGGCTACGACTTTTACACGATGGAGCTAATGAATGTCACCGGTGACGACTTGGCTCCAAAATCCCTTATGCCTTCTGTTTATAAGATGATAGCCACTGTCAAAGTGGTTTTGAACCAGATTTTTTATTAGGGAAGTATTTTCAAGGAATCGTCGAGCCTATCCAGATTCCTGTCACAAGATCAAAGCTTGATTTGTGATATGTCCCTACAAAAGATGATGAGCAAGAATGCTGATCGGGCGTTGGCCAGGCCAATACCTCACTTGTACCAGTCATTTGTAGTGCAATATTATGTCAATGATGGCGGTGTCGGGGAAGGTGGGACCTTTTTGAGGAAGTTGACGCAATCTTTGAGAAAGAGACTGGGACATCGGACATCCGTGATGCTGAGTCGGAGGAGCAAGTGTCAAACTGGACCTCCACACCACTTCTGATTCCCCGCTCGTCTTGGTAGAAAGACATGTTTTATGTTTGCTTTAAAAAATTGGTGGTAGTCCGAAAGATCCCGAGATCCACCCTTTATGCAATTCTACTTGTTTAAGTTTTAAATTTCCCCGGTGGTCATGGACAAAGTTTGTGCTCATTTTGAATTTAAATGAAAAATCCCCTCTTGTTGAAATTTCTTTATTTACTTTTTTTTTATATCGTACTTATCTAACTTTGTTTGTTTATGATTTCAATAATAGTAATTTAAAACATGTCAATGTCATGTCACGAGTTGAATGAACAAAATGAGGCAGATGATAGTGAATGCAAGGACTATGAAGAAGAGATTGTGATACCTGAGCATGTTCCAGACAATTTGAGAACTAGCACAAGCCAAATCTGGAAGAAATTGAAACCGTGAATCTAGGAGATGAAGAATGTGTCAAAGAAGTGAGAATCAGTATTTATCTGACTGAAGCTCAAAGAAGGAGCCTGGTTCGTTTGCTTAGAGAATACATCAATGTATTCGCCTGGTCTTATAACGATATGCCAGGGCTGAGTACAAACATTATGTCTCATAAATTTTCAATCACTCCAGATTTTAGCCTAGTAAAGAAGAAAACTCGAAAGGTCAAACCAGAGCTGAGTTTGAAAATCATGGAGGAAATTACCAAGCAAATCAAGTCCAAAGTTGTAGAAGTGACGCAATATCCGACTTGTCTAGCAAACATTGTTTCGGTAGCTAAGAAGGACAGAAAGATCATAATTTATGTTTATTATAGAGATCTTAACAAAGCTAGCCTAAAGGATAAGTTTCCACTACCAAATATTCACATCCTCATTGATAATTGTGCCAAACATGGGATGTAGTCGTTTGTGGATTGTTATGCGGGTTATCACCAGGTCTTGATGGATGAAGAAGATGCAGAAAAAACAACTTTCATCACGCCTTGGGGTGTGTATCATTATCGGGTGATGCCATTTGACCTCAAGAATGCCGGTGCTACTTACATGATGGCTATGACAACTATTTTCCATGATATGATTCAAAAAGATGTTGAGCTTTATGTGGATAATGTCATCATCAAGTCCCACGAGAGTTTAGACCACTTGACCCACTTGAGGAAAAAAAATTATCGCCTGTGTCAGTACCACTTGAAACTAAATCCTGCTAAATGTTCTTTTGGAGTGTCGGCTGGCAAGTTGTTGGGATTTATAGTTAGTAGAAGGGGCATTGAACTTCATCCTTCCAAGACCAATGCGATTCAAGAGCTACCTTCCCCGAAGACTAAGAAAAAGGTGCTGAGTTTCCTGGGAAGGTTGAACTACATTAGTCGGTTCATAGCTCAATCCACTATGGTGTGTGAGCCCATCTTTAAGTTGTTGTAAAAAGATGCGCTGACCAAGTCGACCGAAGAATGTCAAACTATTTGTTATGCCATCAAGAATTATTTATCCAATCCACTAGTGTTTGTTCCTCCACGAAAAGAAATTCCATTGTTACTGTATCTATCTATTTGGATAATGTATTTGGATCTGTGCTTGGTCAACATGATGAAACTGGGAAGAAGGAGCGAACCATCTACTACTTGAGTAAGAAACTCAATCCATATGAGGTTTGTTACACTCTATTGGAAAAGACATGTTCTTCTTTGATCTAGATTGCTCAAAAGCTGAGACATTATTTGTCTACGTATACCACATACCTCATTTCCAGAATGGATCCGTTGAAGTACATTTTTCAGAATGCGATGCCGACCGGGAAGTTGGCTAAATGGAAAATGCTTTTGAGTGAGTTTGGTATCATGTGTGTAAGTCAAAAGGTGATAAAAGCACAAGCCTTAGCTGATCATCTCGCAAAAAATCCGGTTGATGAAGAGCAAAAATTACCTCCATCATTGTAATTACGTTTTGTTTGTGTTCGGACCGTTCTTACGTACTTTTTCTTATTTTAGTTCAACTTGTTTAAAAAAATTAGTCCAGTAAATTCTATATTTATCTGTTTGTTAATTTTTTCCTCCCATAATTTTTGTCATTTGTTGCTGGCTACATTTCTCTGTGAAAACATCAATTTATTTACCATTATTTTTGTGTCTTTATCCCATTATGACTTATATTATTTGTTTGTTTGTTTTGGTATTGCCTTTTTTTCTTGTTCCCGTTGCTGTTACTTTAATAGTAACTTCTTTGATGTTTGGAATATTTTATTTAGTTTCATATTGTATTTGTATTAAAAGGCTAATGTTTTTGTTATTTGTTATAGTTCTTATGCTACTGTTCTAAGTACATCATTCTTATGCTATGCTTGGACAATTTCACTTTTCTTGCATTTTTTAAATTTATTTTATAAGTTAAAATTGGTATTACCGTCGATTTCCAAGGCCTCCCATGTTCATAAGGTGGATTTTTATTTTTAAGTTATTCTTTAATTCATTTATTTAGTACTAACAATTTTACTGAGTGTCTTTACAGGTACCCGGAGTTGCTTCCCATTGAAGCTAATTCAAATAAAGTTTGAATTATATTCTTTATTCATTATTTTGTATATATTGATGTTAGGCATACCTTATGTCGTTTCTTATATTATTGTTTTATTTTATTATTTGTGCATATCGCATTTTATTATACTTGTATTTTATTTTATCTCCTCTTCAATTTGAAAAAATGAATTCAGTCAGGACCCACAGTTGTGTATTTCAAAAGATGTCTAACACCTTCTCTTCAGAATTACTTGAACCCCTTACCTAAAATCTATTGGTTTCGTAGACATTCTTTTAAGTTAATTAATTAATTGGTTTCCTAGTTTTCTTAAAGTTAAGTGGTGACTCCTTTAAAACTCTTTTTTCTTTAAAATTCTCTTAAATTTATTTAAATTAAATTAATTGATTATTTTTTGAGTTACCACTACGTTTTGCCCTATTTAAATAAAGTAGGGATGTAAACACAATTCTCCATTATAAACTTATAACAAGATGTTTTTTTTAGCAAACAAAATTTTCATATCAAGTGATATGGAAAATCGCTATTCCTTTTAAGGATAATTACACTTTTAATTCCTCAGTTTTGAATTGTGTCTACCATGGCCAAGACCTTAAGTCCTACATGTGTACGCACAAACGATAATGCATAAATTAACTTATAGAGATAGATTGTGTATAGAATATTAATATTATTAATTATTTAATTACTTATTCCATTTATTATGAGTATAAAAATAATTTCATAATATTATTATATTTTTTGATGATTGTAGTTCCTTTTTTTGGACTTTGTTATTAAGAGGAACAACTAACAAGTGTGATCTATGATTGTTTTGATAATGATGGTTATTGGAGATTTTCGTAAATAGTGGCTAGTGGTTATAGTGATTGGCAACAATTACTTGGTTGAGCATAACAGTTGTAAAGATTATCCAAAAGGTTTTCCAAATGACATTAAGTCACATTTAAGGGTTCTTTGGACAACAAATTTTCATTTAAATGAGCAATAGGGACATAAATAAAATACCACCGTAGATCACCCAAAATCGGATAGTCCATGCAAAGACTTTAGGACTTTATTACACATATTATTCATTCAAACATATTCGGGCTCATTAAGTAATTGTAACATAAAAAAGCCAACACATGGGTGCGTTGTCATGCCCCGAGCCTACATCTTGGATGTGGCTGACACTCGTAATCCATCGTTGGTCCCCAAGCGAAACCTTGGTCTGGCTCAATACTTAGCAGAAGACTTACTGAACAACATAGGGACTCAAATGCGAAGACTAACTCAAATGTCTCAAAATAAATAACTCAGAATAATTAAAAATATTCAACTAGCCATAAGAAGGCAACTCAAGTCTTAAAACATTTACAAGGAAAATGGAAAAGACTCCTCGAAATACTACTGGCTATGAAGCCTTTAAATACGATTATGGAAGTCGAGACAAGACCCAGGACATCCTAACAAACTGAAAAGTAAATGTGGAATCCTCCGAAAGCAAGGAGGCTCACCAAAGCTACCTGGAACTACAAGTGGTATCAACAAAGCGCCTGTTGATGGCCCTGAACACCTGTATGTGCGTCATAAAATGATCATAAAAGGGCGTCAGTACATTAAATGTACAAGCATATAAGGGGAAAACTGAAACATACATGTATAGCTTGAACTGATAGGAAGGGAAAGCATACTTACCTCATCACAACTCAATCTCGGGTACACCTCTTAATACTCTTGTTCCTCAATGACTTAGCCGCACTTTATTACTCTTATGAAAATTCGGAATCCCACACTCGTACTACTCTCATTTACTGCAACTAACATTTTAATTCCCTCTCCTACTCTATGTCAAACCTACCAAATCACATCTCAAAACTAATATCATTACCCTCAAATTGCCATCCTTTTGATCACGATACGCATCTCAAATTCAAGCTTGGTGTCTATTACTAAACACAATTATCAACAAATTCCATTACATACAATACTTACGTATGAATACTTGATAAAATTAAGAAATACTCATCCATTAAGACCTCCTAAAAAGTAGGGAATGTTTAGCTCTATGTCTACCTACCTACAGATTACCTTCACTTTCCATTTAACAACTGAAGTACTATTTACTCACTTATTGTGCATTATATCTTAATTAGTTCTATCATTATCTAAATACCATAGGGTTCACCCTTCAAAAATCATAAGCCTAACTTGGGTCTATATCCTCACGAATACTTTGATCTCTTATTCAACACATATAGTTAGTCTTCTCTAACACGATGGCACATTGACATCAACTCTATTCTGGATAAAATATACTCTAACTCATCCTGACTAGTAATTATCCCTCTACCTTCTATCACAAACTCTCTACAACATTATTATTCCTTAGTCTACTCATAAAGGAACTCATCATTTATAACTGACTGGACGCATGATTGCAACAACATAATCTTCCCCATGACTATCTCACTTTCATAGATTACTATACACCTACATGCTTTCCTCTAACTCTAGGCACTTTTACTACCACTACTTCTAACATCATAACTCATACTATCCTTTCGGATGAACAGGCTACCCAAGATTTACAAAACACTTCTTCATAAGGACCTCAGCTGAAACAAGGTTTATAGAAGAGAGTACATCTCACGTTTTTCTCAAATGCACTATTCATATGAATATGAGTGCATTCTTTTGAATCTCAATAGTTAAACTCACTCACAGGCTTCTATCAAGCTCCTCTTCAATCTCATGACTTTCTTAAGATTTTTGCTAAGAGTTACTTATCAATAAGGATCTGACTTTCCACTTCAACCACCTTGAGTATGGTGGTAGTCGAATGGATAAGAGAAAAACACGAGTTAGAATAAATTTCTTATGACATAATTCTACTACACGATTTACAGTATGAAAGAAGGGAAAGTTTTCTTAAATTTTTGTAGTCCCTCATTTATAGAAATGGGGCCCTCACAACCATAAATAAGATCCTACTGACACTTTATAGACACCTTACGACACTTGTACTTTGTGCTCTAATACCAAGCTTGTCATTCCTCGAGCCAACACCATGGAAGTGGCCGACCCTCGAGAACTATCGTTGGTCCCTAAGCGAACCTTTGGCCTGGCTCAATACTCAGTGGAAGACTTACTCAACAACATAGCGACTCAAATGCGAAGATTAACTCAAATGTCTCAAAATAAATAACTCGGAATATTTAAAAATATTCAACTATACATAAGAAGGCAACTTAAGTCTTAAAACATTAACAAAGAAAATGGAAAAGACTTTTCGGAATACTACTATCTATGAAGCCTCTAAATAGGATGATGGAAGACGGAACAAGACCCACCACATCCTTCCAAACTGAAAAGTAAATGTGGAACCCTCCAGAAGCAAGGAGGTTCACCAAAGCTAAGTGGAACTGCAAGTGGTATCAACGGAGTGCCTATTGATGACCCTGAACACCTGTATCTGCATCATAAAAAGATGCAGGACGAATGGCGTTAGTACATTAAATGTACGAGCATGGAAGGGGAAAACTGAAACATATACATGTCTATATATATATATATATATATATATATATATATATATATATATAGCTCGAACTGATAGGAAGGGAAGACATACTTACCTCGTCACAACTAAACTCAACTCAAGAATACTAAACTCGACTCAAGAATACTCAACTCAACATGAAAGCAATGGTAATAAGATGCAATAAATAAGCTTTGTAAACAGTAGACAAGAACTCAAAATGTATAACAATACAATAATAAACTCTTTACTCTTATTTGGGAGATTCTCTAACCGACAACCATCATTATGAGCTACGTGATGATACATCGTCTCATCCACGCTTCCAAAACTGTCCTAGACCTTTCCGGGGTATTGAACATTCTCAACTAAGTGGATCCACTAAGCTCTGCCGGAAAGCACTTTGGATTCACCTAAAAAGTATGATCATGTACCCATGTTGGCATATATGGTTTATGAGGAATGTGAGTTGTCTGAACTAATCCCCATATCGGTACTTAATTTTACTCTCAATAATATATACCTCATGCTCATATGTTTAAAAACATAACTCTTCCTCTGGTTTGAGATAATTACTCAAATTACCCACTTAAAAGAAAGTTTCTCTTTTCTCAAAATAATATTCTCTTTCTTCATGTAAAACTGAAAAAATTTAGGAAATACATAGTTCCCTTATACTCTTCCCCAAGCTCCTATTTACTTCCTGAAAACTCATTTTAAAAATCAAGTGTTCTCTTTAAAAAGCTTCTCAAAATTTATAACTCAATTCATAGGATTCATGTGGAATTATGGGCATGAACAACTCAACTCAGGGATCTTAATAGCAATATGTAAACTCAATACTTAGAACTCAAGAACTCGAGGACTCAATAACTCAAAACTAAAGGATTTATTCCTTCATCTCTAAACATGTCTACATTCCCTTTACTCTAATACTCGGGAAAATCTTATCTCATGACTACGGAACTCTCTATAAGAAGGTACTAAGACCTCTTTCTAGGATGCTTCTCTTAACCTCTTCTCATTGGCTTCTAAGATGCTTCATCTAACTCTTTAAGGAAATCTCATCTGACTACATACAATCTCGGGTACACCTTCTAATACTCTTGTTACTCAATGACTTAGCCGCACTTTATTACTCTCATGAAAATTTGGGATCCCACACTCGTACTACTCTCATCTAATGCAACTAAATTTTTAACTCCCTTTATTACTCTATGTCAAACCTACAAAATCAGATATCAAAAGTAATATCATCACCCTCAAGTTGCCATCCTTTTGATCACAACACGCATCTCAAATTCAAGTTTGATGTCTATTACTAAACACAATTATCAACCGAATCCATCACATACTATACTAACTTATGAATACTAGATAAAATTAAAAAAAACTCGTCCATTAAGACCTCCTAACAAGTAGGAAATCTTTACCTCTCCGTCTACCTACCTACAGATTACCCTCACCTTCCATTTCACAATTGAAGTACTATTTACTCACTTATTGTGCATTATCTCCTAATTAGTTCAATCATTCTCTGAATACCATGGGGTCCCCCCTTCAAAATCATAAGCCTAGCTTTGGTCTATCACCTCATGAATTCTTTGCTCTCTTATTTAACACATATATCTAGTCTTCTCTAACATGATGGCACATCGACATCAACTCTATTCTAGTTAAAATATACTCTAACTCATCCTGACTAGTTACTATCCCTCTACCTTCTATCACGAACTCTCTACAACATTATTATTCCTTAGTCTACTCATAAAGAAACTCATCATTTATAACTGACTGGCCGCATGATTGCAACAACATAATCTGCCCCATCACGATCTCTTTTTCATAGATTACTATACCTCTGCATGCTTTCCTCTAACTCTGGGCACTTTTACTACCACTAATTTTAACGTCATAACTCATACTATCCTTTCAGGTGAACACGCTACCCAAGCTCTACAACACACTTCCTCATAAGGACCTCAACCGAAACAAGGTTTAGAGAAGAGAATACATCTCACATTTATCTCAAACACACAATTCATCTGAGTATGAGTGCATTCTTTCGAATCTCAATAGTTAAACTCACTCATAGGCTTCTCTCAAGCCCCTCTCCGGTCTCCTGACTTTCTCAAGACTATTGTTGAGTGTTACTCATCGATAAGGATCTGACTTTGCTTTTCAACCACCGTGAGTACGACGGGTAGTCGAATGGATAGGAGAAAAGCACGAGTTAGAATAAATTCCTTTTGAAATAGTTCTACTACACGATTTAGAGTATGAAAGATGGGAAACTTTTCTTAAATGTATGTGGTTCCTCATTTATAAAAGTGGGGTCGTCACAACCATAAATAAGATCCTACTGACACGACTACATAGACACCCTAGGACACTTAAACTCTATGCTCTGATACCAAGTTTGTGACACCTCGAGCCTACACCCTAGACGTGGCCGGCACTCAAGAACCATCGTTGGTCCCCAAGCGAAGCCTTGGCCAGCTCAATACTCAGCGGAAGACTTACTCAACAACATAGGGACTTAAATGTGAAGATTAACTCAAATGTCTCAAAATAAATAACTTGAAATATTTAAAAATATTCAACTTGCCATAAGAAGGTAACTCAAGGATTAAAACATTAATAAGGAAAATGGAAAAGACTCCTCGAAATACTATTGTCTATGAAGCCTCTATATATGATGATGGAAGTCGGGACAAGACCCACGACACCCTAACAAACTGAAAAGTAAATGTGGAACCCTCGAGAAGCATGGAGGCTCACCAAAGCTAACTGGAAGTTCAAGTGGTATCAACGAAGCGCCTTTAGATGACCCTGAACACCTATATCTCCATCATAAAATAATGCAAGCAGAATGGCGTTAGTACATTGAATGTACGAGCATGTAAGGTAAAAACTGAAACATACATATATAGCTTGAACTGATAGGAAGGGAAGACATACTTACCTCGTCAAAACTCAACTCAAGAATACTACTCCTCTCAACAAAACTTAATTCATAGAATTCATGCGGAAATATGGGCATGAACGACTCTAGTCAAGGATCTCAATGACAATATAAAACTCATGGGTACAACTCTTCTCATTCACATACTTACTTCTCAAGACTTAGTTAAATACTATAGTTGATTTCAAAAGAATTCCCAGATTGACTCAAGGACCGTCTTGAACTTTCCTCTTAATTTTACTTCAATTTGAAATATAATTTAAGAGATATGATTAGGATATGTATAGGATATCTCAT
Organism: Solanum piurae; assembly: GCA_029582685.1. NCBI lineage: Eukaryota > Viridiplantae > Streptophyta > Magnoliopsida > Solanales > Solanaceae > Solanum > Solanum piurae. The sequence goes on from JAJOOO010031693.1 coordinate 16,549, forward strand.
GATTAATGGAGTTTTACATAGTTATAATTAAGAAGAGAGTGAATACATGATTTAAAAGAACTTAGACGGAAAGAAAGACGAGACACGGGGGCAGGCGACCCTGGCGCTGGGCGCCAACCCCTAAACTCCTGAAGGCAATTCCAGGCGCACTGTAGGCACACTTCCCCAGTCCCTCAGGCACTAGAGGGGCGCGCTGCCGGAGCCCGTCTGGCGCTATGGGGGCGTATTTCCCCAGCCAGAGCCTAAAAATCCGACATACTTTTTAACTCAATTTCCAGCCCTATCTCCTCTAGAATCAAAAGATTTTCTCAAAATTCCCCTAGATTCATAAACCAAACACCATTCCAATGAAAACCCACACAAAACTCTATCAAGAACCACACTCATTCGCAAGACCCTCACCTCAAGAACTCAACAGTACTCCATTGTTAAAGAATGAAGCAAAAACTCCTTAAGAATTCAATAATTCAACTTCAAGAACGAATTCATGGAAAAGGTTTACATGATTGGTGTGAGGGTGAACAAACTCATCACTATGAAAGAACATACCTCGAAAGAAACAGAGTTTTTGTCGAAAATCCTCTAAACTCGATGATCGCTTGAAACTATCTTCTTTTTCTCCTCTTCAACTTTACCCTAATATTCTAAACGCTTTTGGAATGTTTAGAATTGATTTAGTCTGATAAGAACTCTTAACTTGGGTGGTTAAAACGTGTTAGGCTAGTGGGGTAGGGAAAAGACTAAAATACCCCTCGTTAAAGCGGATGAAAAATTGCCTAAATTAGAGAAGCTACACTCAAATGAGAATAACTCATTCATCCGAACTCGGAATTTAGCAAACTTGACGGCATTGGAAAGAAGATTCGAAGACCTTCTATTTGATACCTCATGGGCTACCTAACTCATTATGTGCTGACAGTTATGGTCATTTGAAGTTGAACAAAGAATAATCTCATAGAGAAATTCAATTGGAAGGAAAGTTTCCAACTCAACTTTATGCTATGGAATTTTAGTGACCTTAACATCTAAGAAAATTTTGAATCACTTGGCACAAATCTTATTCACCATAAATAATGACTCGAGTATTAACTTAGAAATTTTTTGGATGTTACAATATCTGCTCCTTGGGATCATTCGTCCTCGAATGACGACTAGACTGAGAATTTAAGGGGTTACTCTTACTATATTCAAGCCTAATTCAAAATCACAAAGTACTTAACATAGGGTGATTATTCTAATCTAAATCACAAGATTCGGGTTATATACCTCTATAGGGAATCTCATCCCAAGAACACTACTCCTTACCACTACATTCAGCTAACTTTGAGCTCATATCATGAAACACCTAATGTATCACACATTGTCCACATGTTACCAACACCACATTCAAGCCTAGTAATATAACCACTCCATGGACTCCTACTAACCACTCCTTATAAGAATTCCTCATTCTCTCACCACTTCAACCAACATAACTTTCATGCATTATTACCAGGAACTGCCTTATTACTCATACCTTATCTTCTTCTCCCTCCACATTTAAAACCTTAGATTGAATAAACATACCAGCACTATCACAATAACAAAATAACAATATTTTTCTCTATCATCACATCACTACTACCAACAACAACAATCTCAACTAAAAAGGATCAATGAGAGAGTTTTCGGGCGAAAGATCATAAGTAAGATTCATTCGAGATATCTGAATATGCATGACATAACATTATGTTGTTAGCTATAGAAAGTAAATCCTGAATTTGTGAGACTGAATATACTGGGAGCTAGGGGTGGCAAATGGTTGGATTGGATCGGATTTGGATGGATTGAATATGGATTGAGCAAAAATGGTTTGGATTACAATCCACCCAAATAGAATATGGTCAAATATGGTTTGGGTAAAATGGTTCTAACCCATTTTAAAAAAATCTGTTTTTCAAAAAAAAAATTACCCTCTCCCCGGGCACCCCCCACCCAACCCCCTCCCACCTTCCACCAACCGATCCCTAAATTTTTTTGTTTTTAAAAAACAAAAAAAAATCTATTTTTTCAAAAAAAAAAATTACCCCCTCCCCCGGACACCCCCCCTCCCCCGAACACCCCCCCCCCCACACACACACACACCTTCCACCAACCTACCCTTAATTTTTTTTTTGTT
>JAJOOO010031694.1:0-16201 GCA_029582685.1 Solanum piurae
CCCTGCGCTTTTATTTCGTGAAGCGAGGCGACATTGAAAAGGCGCTCGCTTCTACTGTAGAAGCGAGAAGCGCAAGAAAAGCAAAAGCGTAAAAAAGCACGCTTAATTTGAAAAAGCGCTAATTAGGGTTTCTTTTTTTAAAATTGTAAGTTTTTTTTTTTTTTTTTAATTTCTGAAATCCTTATGCGACTTAATATACCTCTTTCGCGACTTCAAATTTCTTTTTTGGACTGCTGCGAGACTAAGAAGCTGCGACTGCTTCTCTTCTTCTTCTCTTCTTCTTTGCGACTGCTTTGCGACTTTTTTTTCTATTTTTGATTGCTGCCAGGCTGCCACTGCTGTAAGTTCTTTCTTCTTCTTCTTCTTCTTGTTCTTCTCTTCTTCTCTGCGAGGCTGCTGTGACTGATCTGCTACTGTTTCTTTTTTTTTTTTGGTTGCTGCTGGGTGTTTTCTATATTTTTATTGCTGCATTTTTTTTTTCCAATTTCTGTTTGCTACTCTGTTTTTCAATCTCTATTACTGACCTGTTTTTTTTTCAATTAATATTACTGCTCTGTTTTTTCCAATTCTTTTGCTGCTCTTTTTTTTTTAGTTCTATACAGTGACTGTGATCAGTGATGTGTGTATGTTACTGCTCTGTTTTTTCCAATTCTTTTGCTGCTCTGCTTTTTCCAATTCTATTACTGCTTTGTTTTTGCTTTATATGTTATGACTTATGAGTATTATTGACTATCTATTTACTTTTAATCTAAGAATATATCATCTCTATTCAGTTATTTAATTTTTTTTTTTTTTATACTAAATATCGCTTTACTTAAAAAAAAGCGCACGCTTCGCTTCTCGCTTCTGTGAAGCGAGCTCTCGTCGCTTTTTTCCGCTTCTCGCTTCCCAAAACACTGGTAACACGTATGCAACATTTTGGGGAAGTGGTATCAATATTCACAGCGGAAAACTATAATTAATATTTATCAACAATTTTTAACACAAAATAAAGCCTTGTCTATTTGGTGTAGACGTATAGTTAAGTTCTTAGTTAGAAGAGGTCAAGGGTTCTATGCTACATAGCCACACCATCTTTAACACTGAATGCAGCAATGCTAGAATAATTTTAAAAAGTGAACCCAACAGGATTCGAATTTGCATCGCAAGAAGTAGAACCTGAGGTTTAGCCGTTGGTACCTTTAGCTCAATTTATATATATATATATATATGCAGAGTTTCAACCGAGACGTCCGGGTGCCTGGCAACTCCGCCCTTCTACATAGATCTCCCCCTGAATGGAATAGATCACCAGTTTTTTTTTGTCTCTGCTGATGTTTGAACAGCAGTCTCCTGTAGCTTTTTCCACTTCATTAACTACTAAGCACAACACCCTTATGTGCTCATTGAAGTGAAACTAATTTCTTTTCTTCCTCTCCCACCTAGTGTTTAAGTGGAGGTTCTTATGCTATTATACATATTTTCTACTTTGGAGTATCTGTAAGATTTAAAGCAGAATTATTTGAGTTTCTGCAATTGGGATGAAGCAGAAACTACATTTAGGTTCCACAGTTACCAGACATCCATTATGGTACCTTACCTAAAATAAACCACAAGTCTTTTATTTTGGGCTTGGGACAGGCAATGTGAGTTCATATTGTACTTTAAGGTTCTCATAGTTATGTGGTGAACACGGACTGATTGCACAAGTCAGATCTTATGTTGGGATAGCTAATATCCTTTCATCTGGTGGTTCTACCATGTGTGTGATTTTATAACTGGTTTGCTGTATATGGTGTACAATCATTTTACTGTTTACATGTTGTAATGCTTTCAGATGAAAAAGATGCTTCAAAAAAACAGGCCGAGGGGCAGACAGAAGCTTCCCTTGCTTCGTCAACTCAGGAGCGTGTACAGAACCAGAAAGATTCTGGTTCTGAGAAGGATATGTTTGATTGTTGTTCGAGTGGGGACCAGGGTGAGAAAATCAGCATGGAAGAGTCTAGTTTGGATGGTGCTGATGTATCAAAAAGAAGACCAATGTCTCCTGGGACATTAGCACTAATGTGTGATGAATCAGATACCATGTTTGCAGCTGCCATTACTTCCCCTAATGATCTAGCAACTCTTGGATGTAATACATCCTCTCAATTGCCCCATGGGCAGGGCATGACGGAGACATATGCAGAGCAGGAAAGGATTGTATTGACGAAATTTCGTGATTGTCTTAATAGGCTTGTCACTCTAGGAGAAATAAAAGGTAATATTTTTTCTTTTCTTTTCTGCCTAAATCTGGTCCTGATTCACTGAATAAGTAGCTGTTGCCAAAAACTGCATCAGTGCAAATATACATGATCCCCAAAATACCTTACTATACGTTCTATGACATCTGGTTTAACTATTGTTTTCTAGTACAAAGGCGAGACTAATTCCCAAGCATAACCCAACAATAATTTTAATGTGATCAATCTTCTCTTGGAAATAATTAATATATGCAAGTATCCTGACCAGCTTTCCTGAGGTACATTGTATAATGTTGGACATGTTTACTTTTGTAGCCTATAGCGTTCTGAGAAATAAAAGTATCAAATATGAAAATTGATAAGGTGCATGCACATTCAAGTTTTAGTCATTCTTAAGGATCATTGTGAACTGCTCAAATCCATATCATTTCCCATTCCATACAGCTAAATCAAGTTAACATAATTGTGTAGTTTACATAGTTTATGATAACCCACGACCAGACTCCTTGCATACACCATAAATTAGACATCCTAAGCTACTGATGTAAAAGAGTGGAGATTTGAGGGACTCCATTAATCAGTAATCCTTTTGAAGTGGAGTTATCCCTTCTCCTAAATTTGCATGGTAAGCTTAGTTCCTTTTTTCTACGAAATATCCTTGTTCACTTTCACTTAACACCTGGTAACTGGTTTTTTCCCTATATGTGTAAGGTAGGAAGTCTGTTTACATATTGTAAATGTACTGGTTTGGTGCTACATTGAAAGCATTACCTCTATAGACCTCCAAACAAACTCATGGCATTGTTCAAATCATTTACATCTTTCTGTTTACCCCAAAAGAATATAGTATTTGTGCATCTATGCTTTAGTCTATAAAGCAAGATCTTGTTCTTCAAAGCATCTCCTGTTTCCTTCTCTCTGGAGTGACCACAGTATGTCAGCGGCAGTGGTATCTCGAAATTTTCTTACTGATTGGGACTTTGTTTCCCCTTTCAACATAGAAAAACTTTTGGAGATGCTCTGAAGGAACGCATCACATATTTTTAGCTACTTCACAGTGAAGGAGCAAGTGACGGATTGTCTCTTCCTGTCTACCATGCAGCAACCTGTGCACAGTAGTCCTCTCTTCTATGTAAGTTAGCTATTCTAGCTCCAGAATCTACTGGCCGAACAAAAGGGGATACTTTCAGAGGCTCTGTCTTTCTGATTGCTTTCCAAGGAACGAATTCAGCTCCCTCATTCCTTTGAAACTGTTATAGAGTAAAAAGAAAATAGCAAGAAGCTGCCTTTTGTCTCTCTCCCAAGTAACTGTATCTATCTCATATTAGTTCCACATATTCTTACAACTTGCTTGAAAGCTGGTTAATGAACCATCCATCTACTGGTTGCAAAGATATAAATTTTGTGCAATCACAGAATCAATTATTATTCTCATCGCCCGTAAGAAGACTGAAGGAGAAGTCAGATTAGACTGATTGTGGTGCCTAAGCGTAGATAGTCAAATAACTATGCTTAGCTTTCAAAAAGAATTACAGGATAAATTAGAATGTAGTACACAAAATTAAAATAAAATGGTCAACATTGGGGAGTACTACCAGAATGATACGCGATAGAAGATAATCAGTAGAGTGAAAGGAAATTATAGAACAAATGTGAAACCGACAATGCAATATAGGAGAGAAAGTTGGGTCTGAAACGCTCAGGATACCTGCAAGATGAATATCATAGAGAAAACTACAAAACTTAAGATAGATGTGTGATCAACACGATAGAATAGATTATAAATGACCACATTTGATGGAGGGTTCAAGTAGGTTGCCTGAGACAATTCTGTTATATCCTACATAGGCCTCTATATGCACTGGTTAGTAGGCGTAACTATATGGATGATTAAATGTGATAACAGAAGAAGAGATAGAGGGATAGACCTGAATCACATGGAGGGAAATAGTCTCAAAAACTAAAATCTCTCAGAATTCCCTGTAGACTTATTTATTAAAGATTGATAATAATGTCTGAATATCGAGTGGTATTTTTGATTAAATTTGTAAGTTTAGTGGTTGATTATAATGTCCCTGATTAAAAAAAAGAAGGTGGTATAGCATTTTTTTGTGCTTGGTGTAAAATGGAACAAGTAGATCAGGCTGAATCTATTTTAGAATAGTTATGAAAGAAATGACTTCTGCCCATTAGTGAAGGGATTCATATTTTCCATTTTGGTGGAGCATGTTCTCCTTAGGAAATATTTGTCTGTAACCGATAATCAAACATCACAATGACTTATTTACAGAAAGTATTATGTCATACCAAACACACCCTAGATAAGGGATCCAGATAATTGATACAATTGTTGGGATTAAATCAGTTTTCTGGGAAAAGGTAAGTGTGAGATTCATAGAGCCTGTAGCATGCCTTAGAAAGACAAATAATTTCCTAGTGGATTGAGATGGGCCTAAATCAAATGATATGGATTTAGAGTATTCATAATGTCGACACGAACTGATTTGTGGTTGAGGCTTAGTTGACTGTTGTTTGATTTTATTGATTTGGAATTCTCATCAACAATATATCTGCAAAGCTCTAGGTACTGCTACTAGCACCGTCTTGCCATTTTCTTTTGTAACTCAGATCAATTATACTTTACACACTTGTTTTTCGATATTGCTCTACTTGAGCCGAGGGTCTATCAGGAATAACCTCTCTGCCTTTACAAGGTAGGGGTAAGGCTGCATTCACACTAACCTTCCCAGACCCCTCTTGTGGGATTACACTCGGTACGTTGTTGTTCTGTTGTTGCACACTTGCAAGGTTATGATGGTGAATTAGAACATGTGTCTCATTCTTCTCTTTAATAGAAACCATTTACCTGGCTCCTCGAAACAAATAGGAAAGGACGCATCTTAGACTTGCAGTTCTTTGAATGATCACATGACCTGTGTGTACTATCTGGCTCTTGAATTCCTAATATATATAGCCTATTTACTTTTTCATGTTATTTTTTATATGGCTAATTATTTAAATATCCTCAATCCCTGCTAATTTATATTAAAACTTCAATAATACAACTTAGAGCTTTTTTTGTGTTCAACTATCCGATGTCATGAACAGAGGGGCTCGAGTAATCTTAGATTCACATTGTAGAAAGCTCATTATGGGGTCTTTAGCAATAATGGATTTTTAGCTCTCCTTACCAAAGGTGTGACTCCATTCTCGAGCTTGAAACCACGATCTCTAGTTAAGGGTTGGTAGAACTTAGAACTATTTGTGATGTACTTAGTATAGTTAGGGGTCGTTTGGTAGAGATGTAGAGCTTATAAAAATAATGCTAAATAGAGTGTATTAGCAATGCTTGCTTTAATAATGCATGTATTAGTAATGCTTCGCATTAATTATACATAGATTATATCTTATGCATTGTTTGGTTTGGTGTATTATAAATAGGATGTATTGCATAAAAATATTTATTTACAAAGATACACTTCAATTATTGTGGAAAAGATGTAAAAAAGATTTTGAGGGGGCATTAGGGTCTTCAACCATGCTAATGCATGCATTAAATCCCTTTGCATTACTAATACCTAGAAATCCATAGTATTAGTAATACACTCCTCAATACACAATAGAGTGTATAACTAATGCAAGCATTGGTTATATCAAACAAGGCATTACTAATACACAAAGTTAATGCATGCATTATTTTTGCTAATACACTCTACCAAACGACCTCTTGCAGTATGATTTATGCTTGTTTCTTATGCAACTGCAATGCGCCCCCACCCCCTCCTCTTTGTTGCTCACCACTGTGTTTCATTTGGAATCATCTTATGTTACTAACCATCTATTTCAAATTACAGAAAAAAAGTGTTCTTCAATGGTGCGGGGTATTGACTTCATTGATCAAAAGGATATGATTGGTAATGGTTTTACTACGACTGAAACGAGGAATCAACATGATTCTTTTAACAATGGTGTTTCCAATTCTCCTGTTCCTCAGCCAAGAACAACTCAGATGTTTAGTTCAGTAGCAACTACTGCTAATAATAACGCGCTTCCTAAAGTTCATCGTCCAGATGAGAATGGGGATGTCAAGCCAACAATCTGAAAGAAAAAATATAGTTAGCGTTAGAATGATATTTGCCTGTAAACTGCTGCATCTTTGTAATATTAGGCTTGTATTCATTCAGTCTTTTCTTTGATGTAGCAGCAAAATTCATCAAGGCCCCCATTTGTTAGAACTAACAAGCCTTGTAACTTCTTAGCACATTTACTTCAGTGCAATTTCAATCAAAAATTGCATTTTGTTCAACTTCCCCTTGTATGTATATCTGTCAGCTAAATTGTACCTGGGGTGTCAAATGTGCGGGTTGGACTGAATTGTACTGGATTATAGCATAATGAGTCGATAAATATGTCGTGACTCATGATCTTATATGCGTTAAAGTTTTGTTTTGGTCAATTTGAACTAAATTAGTAAAACATGGGGTGGGGAGTGGGGTGATGTTGGATATATAAGAAAATAAACCTTAGTGATGCGTTTTAAAGTTGTGTAATATCACTAGTGGGATGATCGGTATTAGAGTCGCTCTACGCACACGTGCAGGATAAACTACCGATGTAAAAAAATTGTTAAATCCATAACTTTTTGTGTCTTCATCCGTGATTTAAATTAGTAAAAATCTTCTTAAATGAATCGTTCAGGCATGTCTTTGCTTTAGTATGTTAACCTTGTTTTAATAGAGATTGATTATTTCTAATAGTGGCTTTTGTCTATTGGAAGATTGCAACTTTGGAAACAATTAGTGAGAAATATCTCCCCAATTTGTTGATAATCTATCGAAAACAACCTCTGATTCAAAACAGGAGTTTTAAACACACGTATAGTTTAAACTTGGTAAAAGTAGAGGGGTCGGGATGACAAAACCGAACAAGTAGAGGTGTCTATTAGGTTATTCTATAAATAAGAAATAACATATAAGAGGTGAAATGTTTTTCAACATTATTCAAAAAATTAAGCAATCTGCAACATCGTTGTCAATAGCCAATACCACTAAGCTTGGACTTGAAACTGAGGTGCTTTAGACTTCTAACAGTTCCCACCCTGACCAAAGGAAGTAATATTATGCATGTACCATTAAAACATATGAACCATAACGATGAACAGGTCAAAGTAGGTGCCTTTCTATATTCCACAGTATCTGAAGTCGTAAATGTATTGCTTACTACATGCGTGACCTTGATGTAGCAGCAGGAGCACTCTGCAGAATAAGAATTTATGTTATCAGTAAGTTAACATCAGATAGGTGATAAAATTGACCAAAAAAAGAATTCTTTCGTGTATCATCTGTTATTCCAATTTCCAACTATCTCGCAGTTACACCCACGAAGATAGTTGTTAGTTCCATCTTTTGATCATGCCTATCCAGATTCTCTTGATCTAGTTGACTTGACTTTGGTGTAAGATGGAGTTTTGACACAAGCAGTTCTGTGACCGTGGAAAACTATATCATATCATTATCTCCCCTTGTTCTTTCTTCCCTCATAAACTGAACTAAAAGTAAGATGGTTTTACCCATGGAGCCATGACTTACATCTAGTCTATCGGAAACAATCTCTCTATCCCACAAAGGTAGGGGTAAGGTTTGTGTACATCCAACCCTCCCCAGAATCCACTTGTCAGATTACACTTGGATATGTTGTTGTTGAAGCCATGACCAACACATTTCTGCTTTACATGGTTTGTTGACAGTGGAGGTTCATAAATATGGGTTATGTATTTCTTATTATTGACACATTGAATAATCTAACAAAGTAATTAGTAGTTACATCTGCCGAGATCATTACTTATTGGAGTTGATATTAATTGCAGATATCAGTGATCAACTTGCCTAGCTAAGAAACAAACAGGTAAAAAGACTGGTAGATCTCTAAGATCAAGTTCTTACCAAGGGAATGCCCTTTGCTGCTCTCTCTTCCAAGAACTTTGATGGCTTGAAGATATTACCATATAATTCTGACCACTTGCGGAGACTTTTATATATATGACCAGCCCCAACAGTATCTCCCCAGAAAACAATGCCACCTCTGCAAAAAGAAAGTCATTGCAAGAAACATCTGTTATAAGAAATTCTCTAATTTCTGTGGATATTAAAAAAATAAAACATAAACCAGTTGCAAAGTGCAGCAAAAAGGTTTGAACAGCTGGTGATTTTTCTTCTTCTCTCTATCCATTTCCATTCCTCTTCACCAATTAATTTTAACAATCCCCTCGTCTCTTGGGTATAGCATTCTCTATTAAGCATATAAAACTACACCCCATTCATACCAAGCCAAACAGGAGATATTTTATGTTAGCTCATGTTGTTCACACTTCAGAATCAGTAATTATCCCAAGCTAGCAAAGAGTAAGTATTTGACTTATTGTTGGAAGCAAATGATGCTGATTTCACAGTACAGTACCAACCTGTAAGATGGGAAACTCATTCCAAGTACAGAAGCGACATCAAGGTCTGATGCTCGGACTACGACCCCCTCATCCAAAACACGACATGCCTCGTTCACAACGGGAAAGAGTATCATCTCAACAATTTCTTGATCAGTGATAGATATTGGCTGCCATAAATTGAAAACGAAGACACTGGTTATTGCGAGGGGATTTAGATTTTGACAAACCCTTCAAAACCGATAATTAAATCATGATTTGAGATTTTCTTTTGTTAGACGATGATACCTTTCCTCCAGGCATAATATTAGTGAGCCTTCTGGACTCCTCAATAATTGGAAGCACTGAAGGATCAGGTCTTGCCTTCTCTCCCTTCTTGTAAATGTAGTATCCTTTTCCATTATTTTTACCTGCATCACCAGTGAAATTAGGATAAACAATACCTAAAAAACAACAAAACAGAGGATGAAACTTGCAACATTACCATTTCGACCACTTTTTATTAGAAGGTCAAGCAATGGAGACTTAAATATTCTATCAGGAAAAGCTGAACTATACTCTTTCCCTGTTGCAATAGCAACTCCATATCCAGCTAAATCCTGAAGCCTGCAAAATGAATAAGCAAATTAATTTACATGCCTACCAACATAACTATTGCTTGAAGCAGGCAGGCTGCTGTATGTGGAAGGAAAACCAGTTAGATTTTTTATTCTCCCCAAAATCTACAACATGTTATTTTACCACAGCTGCTTTTACTTCCCAAGCGAATAAATACCTCCGACCAAAGTGAAAGGGACAGGATATCATGTATGCATTATATCCTCATTCCCTGCATATGATACAACACTCTTTCAACCTCTCCTCCTCTCTTCCCACCCATCCCCTCCTCAATGTATGTCGGTCTCTCTCTTAATTTGTGTGTTCTTTTTGTGAGAGTGTGGGGAGACAGCCTCCAATTTCTCTCTCCGAAAATAATTCCTTATGTTCTGTTTCTTTTTTATTTACCCATCACCATCTGCACCACCTTCCACATGTAAGCCACCCAATACCAATGCCAGATGCCACAACAATCAATCTCAACATCAGTCAGCAAATGCTCCACCAATACCAAAATTTGCACGCTAACATTCTAGCACTTTCATGTATATCTAATTTCATCTTCTGGATGTATCATCACAGATATCTAGGTGCATTTAAAAATTTGAATCATTTAAGTACATTAAGTATCTTAATGCTGTGTAAGTCAAAGACACCATGAAGATTAGCATTCGCAAATTGCAAAGAACTGCTGACTAGTTTACTATATCTCTCACTTGAAAAAAAGGTAACTTTGTGGAAGAGAATTACTGGAATGGGCCGATGGGGAGACCAAAGCTAATGATTTGTGCATCAATCCTGAAGACATCCACTCCAAGATTCGCGAGAAATTGTGCACTCTGGGCATATGGAAAGAATGTCCTATTGACAGCAAAACCAGTACAGTTTCCCACTACAACAGGTACTTTCTTTATTGTTTTGCCAACAGCCATGAGATCGAGGATTGCTTGGGCAGATGTCTTCTCCGTCCGGATTATCTCTAGCAGAGGCATCACATGAGCAGGACTGACCATAGAAAAAAAATCAGTTAGCAATTACAACAAAAAAAGTGATCGAACAGAATCATCACAAGGATTTTCTATTTCAAAGAAACAAAGAAAAAAAGGAGCAATTAGCTTGGTAGACGGCTTTCTCCCCCTTTTGTATGGTAAACTCCACCTGTAACCCCACAATCCCAGGTCCAACAAAGGCTCTTCCCAAATTGCTCCATGGATCACTCCCCTATCTTATAGTTGGAGGTTGGGTCTTTATTGCTAGGTTCTCCCTTCTGTGTTTTAGATTGCTAGGCAGCAGGACAAATGGCTTTAGCTTTATATCTCCCCAATATCACTTTTAAAAAATAGAAAACGACAAAGACAAATTGAAGAAAGATATTCCAAATTTTCTAGGAGAAAAACTCAAAAATGGAAACTATATAAAGACACGTGAAAGTTAATCACCTGACATCCCATATAACAGTTTGTTCCACATTTATTCTATTTTCCAGATAATATTGAATCTTCTTTTCTATGTAGTGGTCATATTCACCTCAACAAAACAAAGTATTTGATAACTTTTAGACTTGAAAATCAGCTGTACAGGTTCATAGCGGTCAATTTCTCTTGATTAGTAGGGTTCACCTTCATTATAGAACTAAAGTTACACGGCAAGAATTGTAACCTGAAAAAGTGGGCTCCTATAACCCGATCTTGAGAGCTCGTCTTTTGCCCAATTACGTTGAGGTCGATAGTAGATGTATTGGATGCCAAAATACAGTGGGGAGGACAAACCTTCTCAATATCAATGAAGATTTGTTGTTTTAGAGGAACATTTTCAATGACAGCCTACAAACAAGACAGAACTGTTTCAAAAACAACAAATTTCAACAGATGATGAATAGTAGAATTCTGTTCATCGTCAATTTTATAGACCAGGAAAATAGAAAAGCCAAGCGAAGAAGCAAGAAGGGAAAGAAGAAACCATTCTGCGGAACATTACTTGAGCAAAGTATAGGTTCAGTAGTTACCTCAATGACCATATCCACATCCTTAAATTCTGAGTAATCCAGTACACCTTTAACCATTGAGAAAGCTTTGTTTGCTTTGTCCTGCTGCAACTTCTTTCTCGCTACCAAACCTCGGATATTTGCTGTAACATATGGTACTCCACGTAAGTTTCTAACTTCCAAAATCATAAGATTACTGTAAAGATGAATGGTCAAAAGGCATCACAACCTCGAAATCTATCAGAACAGTTATCAGTCATCAACTACAACAACATACTTAGTGTAGTCCCACAAAGTGGGGTCTGGGGGAGGGTAGAGTGTACATAGAACTTATCCCTACCGCAGAGGTAGAGAGGTTGTTTTTGATAGACCCCGGCTCAAGGAAAAACAGTCCAAAGCAGTTTAGAAAAAGAATAAACAAAAGTGAAATCATAACAAAGCATCCTGAACAGTAACAACAACAAAATAAGATATAATAAAATCCAACTGAAAGAAGATTAATAACCTTCAACTGTTTTTATCCCCTTCTGAAGATACTCAGGATTAATTTCCTTGATGATAACAAATATGTTGCTCAGAACAAGAGAGGTAGCTATGCCTGAACCCATTAAACCTCCACCTATTATGGCAACTTTCTTCACTGGCCTTGGTTTCAGACCAATATCAGTTACATTAGGTACCTGAACCATTTAGGAATAAAAATATAATTCAGAAATATGATAGTCTTGATTGTCCATTGAGGAAACAGATATCTAAGTAACTTTCTTAATAAAGTCAAACTAGCCCTAGAGCAGGAGCACAAAAGCCATAGAAGTGATCAGAAACAAATCTATTATAACAAGTATGAAATTCTATTTTTATACAAGAGATCCAAACTTCATGTTACTTCTCATTTGTGAAATCATACTGATAACGAACTTTCACTAGCTGATGGACACCAAGTAAAACCATCCCTAAGTAAAACCTAAAGTATATGGAACATACCAAAATCAAGCTTGCATTATAAACAAACAACAGATCCCTACCTTGCTTCTCAATCATGTGATCATTCTTATCAATGAGAAGCTTTGCATTAAAGACAGACAGTTCTGCACACAACAGCTAATGCACTAATATTTTTAATATAAGATCAGGTAATAATAAGAGAGAATCTTTAACCAAGTTTACTATGCTGAAAATTAAATGTTTAAGAGCCTGAATCAAGTTTACTGTACTCAACAAAAATACTTCGAAAGAATTTTAAGCTTCAAGATAGCATAAGCACACAACAGGTACCATGTGCTCAGCGGTGAAGCATATTTTGTACCTTTGATGTAGCCCGTTGGGCAAAAAATACATGAACAAGACCTTTTGATGTATCTGATAATACAAGGTTCTCAAAAACTTTAGCTTCCTGCAAAAGACTTAAAACAAGTTTGTTAATCCATCTTGATCCATTTGTCTCAAGTGGCTACATGGATAAAGACTGAGTTAGGCCTCATTGTTTTTATTAACATTAAGACGTCTGAATCTGAATATTATGACGTGCATTTAGATTTATATGTCTAAGTATGAATACACATCTAAATATTAAGATGTTGCATTAAGATTTGAATACTAAATAATTAAGATTGGTTGTTTTTAACATCTGAATATATAAAACTTGTTTTTGTTTACGAATTAATAAATATAAATTTTAATAAAATACTAAATTAATCTAATACTATATCAACAAACTAGTTTTACAAAATTATATGGTGGTTGGTAGTGATGATGGTCGGCAGTGGTGGCGGTGGTGCTGGATGAGAATGAAGTTGGCTGATGGTGGTATTGTGGGTAGTAGCTAGTGGTGATGGTGGTAGTTGGTAGTGGCAACTAATAGTTGTGGTAGATGATAGTGATAGTTAATAGTGGGGGTGAATGATGACGGCGGTCGACAATATACAATGGTGATTGAGATGGTGGTGATTGTCAGTAGTGATTGGTGGTTGTAATAACGGTGGTTAGTGGTGATGATTATAAATGGTGGCTAAAGATGGTGACAATTGATAGTAGTGATTGGCAGCGGTGGCGGTTATGAGAGAGGATGGTGGTTATGAGTAATGGGTGGTGCGTAGTGGTAGTTGATAATGGAGGGCGATGACGGTAGCTGTGAGTGGGTTGAATTGGTGAAAAATAGGCATCTTAATGACATTAAAACTTTGTTACAATAATCATTTAGATGTATTTAGACCCATTAAGTGATTATAAAACATTGACTAAGATCTTAATAATTAAGATAAAAAATTAAAAAATAAACCGCCTTAACAACTGAGATATGAATGATTAAGTTAAGACCTATATTAAGTGCAAACAAATGAGGTCTTAGCTACCTTTCATGACACTATTTGCGATTATCTGGATTTTGTTAACAAAAAGTGGGTAAACTAGAATGTTGTTCTTTTCTGAAGAGAGATGTGTATAGAATGTAGGTATTAATTGACCACGCAACATATACCTTGAGAACCCCATTATATCCACCATGGACTATGCCTTCTTCAATTACATCAAGGCATGCCAAGTGCTGAGGCATATTCCGAGCAGTTTGCTTCACTTGTTTCCTAGCCAACTTCAGAACTTCATGTGCTTCTGAAAGGGAGCCAATTTTGTCAGACCTGTGAAGGGAACGCATCCAAGGTTTGTGCCTTTCTGCAATATCAAGAGCCCACTGTCTAGCTACTTTTAACAACTCTTTGGAAGGGACAACTGCATCAATAAGACCTAGCTTCTCCCCCTCTTCTGACATTATTGGTTTGGATGTCTGCAAAAAGTTGTTCACATTAATTAGGCTATTGTCCCCACAAATTAATGTTTTTAAATTGATTTACAAATTTGAGTAAGAAGCAACTCAATAGTTCTTCATGTATTGCAAACTTAATGGAGGATAATGTGCGGACAACTTATTAAAGTTAAAACCCAACAATCACAATCAGAGAAAAACCAGAGCTTGAAGTAGTACATGTAATAAGGATATACTAATACTTTTGTTCCTTCTTATTTCTTATCCTTTTTGGTTGCTATCACGAATGTCATCCAGAATCACCATCTAATGCTGACAATAACTATAAAATTTTCTGTTTAAGATGATGCACTTGTTAAACGAATTATTTGTCCAACAGTTACTTTGTAAATAAATTATTTGCCAATGGTTAAGCATAAGGATCTATAGAAACTTTACCCCACACACCAAGACAACTTTTCACAATTGTCAGTTTTTTCAATCATGAAGATGAATGACTTACCATCATCATATCAATAGCCTTTGACAACCCTATAAGCCTTGGAAGTCGTTGTGTACCTTGAGAAGAAACATTATCGTTATGCTCAACAAAATCTAAAAATGAAAAGAAATTTAACCTATATGCAACTTCAATGAGCAGTAAGTGGCTGAGTTACCTCCAGAGCCAGGAAGAACTCCAAGGCTAAGCTCTGGCAACCCAAGTTGTGTTCTTGGCGCAGCAATGCGTGCATGGCATCCCTACCAAAATCATGCATTACATAATTCAATCACAAGGAAAAAGTTAAGCATAGGTACAGAACATTTTATAGAGACCACAAACCAATGCCAATTCCAAGCCACCTCCAAGACAAAGTCCTTCCACAGCAGCCACTGCAGGCTTCTTTCCATCTAAAGTTACAAATCGAAATGATCAACAGAAGTATAAATAACAATTGCTACCAAGATGACACGAAGAAGCACAATGAGATGCTACAGTAAGCCATCTTAAGATTTGAAATCCTAATTCGGACCAACAGTTCTCTTACCTTCCATAATGTTCGTCACAAGATCAACAGAAACATCAGGCAATAGAGAAACATCATCTGCAACCCATCCAAATTCCAATTTTCAAAACAAAGGTTCAGGGGACACAATAACGAACTGCAAAAAGACCAAATGAAAGTAATCTTACCTGTTTTATGAACCTTTTCAAAAACATTGATGTCAAAACCACCAGAAAACCGCCCACCATATCCTGCAGTAAATCAATGAGAACATAAACAAAAAAGGAAGAGGGAAGACCGACACACAAAAAACAGAGAATAGCACAAAGGACATGAACCATGAAGCAGAAAAAGGAAACTAACACTCTTAAAAATAAAAAAATAAGGTACAGAAAAGTAGGAAATTTCATCAAATACAAAAGTAGATTTCATTTTACTAACAATCATAACTGAAATTCAATGAAACATCAGCTTCACAATGCATAATGCGTAATTCATAATGTTTAACTAAATTCCTAATTTAATCACTATTTACTGATACTAAATTCAAACCAAAATCAAACCTATCAAATAAAGAATTTCTTATCATAACTGAAATTCATCAAAACATCAGCTTCGCAATTCATAATTCAATCGTTTAACTAAATTCGTAAATTAATTACTATTTACTGATACTAAATTCAAACCAAAATCAAACCTATCAAATAAAGAATTTCTTATCATAACTGAAATTCATCAAAACATCAGCTTCGCAATTCATAATTCAATCGTTTAACTAAATTCGTAAATTAATTACTATTTACTGATACTAAATTCAAACCAAAATCAAACCTATCAAATAAAGAATTTCTTATCATAACTGAAATTCATCAAAACATCAGCTTCGCAATTCATAATTCAATCGTTTAACTAAATTCGTAAATTAATTACTATTTACTGATACTAAATTCAAACCAAAATCAAACCTATCAAATAAAGAATTTCTTATCATAACTGAAATTCATCAAAACATCAGCTTCGCAATTCATAATTCAATCGTTTAACTAAATTCGTAAATTAATTACTATTTACTGATACTAAATTCAAACCAAAATCAAACCTATCAAATAAAGAATTTCTTATCATAACTGAAATTCATCAAAACATCAGCTTCGCAATTCATAATTCAATCGTTTAACTAAATTCGTAAATTAATTACTATTTACTGATACTAAATTC
>JAJOOO010031695.1:0-19305 GCA_029582685.1 Solanum piurae
GACAGATTCTAAATATCTGTACATATCTATGTTACAACTCTAAATATTTGTGTAATGATGATAGGAGATAGCATAGATTAATGTAGCATATTTTCAGACATATTACAATTAGGAATAGCATATATTTAGGGATATATAGCAGATTTTTAGGCATGTAAATCAGAATTCTTTCTATTTAATGGAAGAACTCTCATTTGAGAGAACTCATTCAGCAAAATTGACAGTCTACATGACTACATCAACATCCTTTGGGGTGCAACCCTTCCCCCGAACCTGTTAATGCAAGATGCTTTGTGCACCAGGTTGTCCTTTTTTTCCATCAACGTGTATTATTAGGCTCAAAAAGAAATAAAGAGTTTTAAGAAGAGTGCGCATTTTGAATATCAGTAGCTCTGCCTAAAGAGCTAAATATTGCAATGATTCTTTAGTAATGATTTCAAATTTAAAGTCTTATTTCCTTTCCGGGTTGCAGTTGGAGGTCTACCACCTACAAAAACAATAATGTCACTGAAAAATTCAAGCATTCTTTACAATGTGCCAAAATTTACAATTACGATCTTCCACAAGATATTGAGAATTTGTCCACTTTGTTGTTTGTTGTATTTTGTATTGGTATTTAATGGGAAAAGTTGACTCCATCAAGAGTTATTTAGTACTTAGTTTGTCATTTACCCATGTGTTTCCTTTCTATTCGAGAATTTGGATTGTTTTTTTGGTTTTTCGGATTGGTTTTGGATTAATAAATTACTTTGTTTGGTTTTTTGGTTTGGTTTCGGATTTTAAAAAATAAAAACTGAAAATCGAAAAAAACAAATTTTTATCTCTCTCTCTAGATATATATATAGAGAGTTAACCACTTTTGTCCCTTTTTGGTTATTGCCTTTCATGATGATTACGTTTATATTTTATGTTTGAATTACATCTATAATAGGTATACTTATAAATATTGTGTTTTAAGTTTTACTTATGATTTATATTAAAAAGTATATTTAAGGGATTAAATATTATTACTTTGGTTATATATGTTATTAATTATTGACATAACCGAATAACCAAACCGAAAAAAGCCGAATCGAATAGAGGAAAACCAAACCAAACCAAATTTATTTTGGATCGGATTGGGTTACACTTTTACAAAATCAAAAATCGAAAATCCAAACCGAATAGTGTAAAACCAAACCAAAAAATCGAATGCACACCCCAAGATGTAAATGAATTAGGGAGTCATACACTGTAACATCCCAAATTCCCAATGACTCATATTCATCAATTTATGAATTGATTAATAAGGTTATATTTTTTTTTTTGATAACCGAGAAATTCATCACTAATCACAACCTTTTAAACCTTGTGGATAATGGGCCTGCCCCTCTATCCTTCTCCACTTAAATACCAGGTTATAATTTTATAATTGAATTTGAAATAATAGATTTATCAACGAAAGCGTCCATTCAATAAAACAAGATGTTTCATCTGAATTTTTCCCTCTTAATTCAAATAGATTGATAGTTCTGATATAACAGGTGTGTGAGGACTGAGGAGGGTAGATTGGAATCTTAAGAATTAGGGGGGTGTATTACAAAATTTTAATTTCTGACCCAAATCAGTATCGAACTTGTAATCTTCTTTAATACTATTATCACAATAGGTTTAGGATTCAAAAATCCCAGATATCCATGGTTGGTGATAGACAGAATACAGATATACTGTTTGGATAAAATTGTGGCTGCAAAACTCTTGGTTCTCTAAGGTTTCAGAAGGATTTCCCCCCCTTCTTTTAGGATATGCTTCAAGTTTATCATCCAATACTATCTTTTAATTGTGTTCTAGGTCTGACATCTTTATCAATGCTTTAAGATTCTAAAATCTCTATACACCCAGATTGTTATTCCAACAAGATTTCTGATTTCCAAACTAGCAGCTGCATTTTGAACAAGGCCACCCACTATCACTATATGGTAATTTAATTCTTTTGCTAAAATATATTTAAAAAATGTACTGCATCTGTGCATCTACTCCACTTTAAGCTAAAATGTGAGAGCTTGAAATTAAGCTAGTATATGAGAAGCTACATAATACATTTTACTTACAATTATAGAGTACCAATTGTCCAGAAAAAGGAGTAATTTTTTCTGCAGTTTTAAAGGCATTTGATTAGTAATTTGATAAATATACAATACCAAACCCAACTTTTAACTTTTCTTCTCAACTTGGATAATCACACAAGTTGAGTAATAGATTATTGTATTTTGTATAAGAATTATTTTGTTAATGATTTGGGTTTAGGCACTTCAGTTAGTGTTATTGAGATCCCAATTTTCGGTGCTCAACTTGATCTTACTTAAGACGTTTATAGGTAAACACGAGACTTTTGTATTCTCGTGCTCTTTATAGTAAGTGTTCTAGAATGACTGTAGCAATATAGTGTGCCTGGTGATGCATGCTTGAATAAGTTAGAGTTACTAGATTTTTTTAAAATTTATTAAATAGCTAGGCTGTCAGTAGAAGTGTACATGGTTGGGTTGGTTCAGGTTTTTTAAATATCAAACCAAATCATTTGTGTCGGATTTTTAAATTTATAAACCAAACCAAACCAATAAAACTCGGGTTTTTCAACCTCGGGTTTTTTTGGATTTTTTCAGTTTTTCGGGTTTTCCGGTAAAGTATTCGTACAAACATATAGTTTACTTGTACTTCAAATATTTCTTTAGTCTTACCAAAATACAACTATCTGAGGTGTTTCTTAAAAAAATAACACAATATGATATGATTAATGACACTAAAATATCCAACAAAAATAATTCTTAATAATGAAATCGCGTAAAACAAATATTGCAAACTAACAAGTCATAATGAAAATGATCATAATTTAAAAGTACTAAATCATGATAGAATAAGTTTAATAAGTGTTAGTTACATGAATAAATATTTAAAAAAATTAAAATTAGATTATGTATTTTAATTGTCTAAACCAATGTAAAAGTAAAGAACAAATATTCAATATTATTGTCATTCTTAGTGTTGAATTGATTTTCTTTTTGCATTAGTATTAATTTAATTTTGATTTAAGCTTTATTATAATTACCAACATCTGTGACCTATAATCTTTATTAGACCATTCAGAATTCTAAGTTTCAAACTTGAAATAATATATTAAAAGATAAAAACTATGAAAAAGTATAAGAAATATTTTAAAATTATATCAAAGTAAATATTTTTATGAATAAAATAAAATTTTAAAATTATATATATAATGTCGGGTTGGTTTTTTTAGTTAAAATCAAACCAATCCAAATATAGTCGAGTTTTTTTTTCAATACCAAACCAAGTCAAATCAAACCAGTAGTCGAGTTTTTTTTTCCGATTTGACTCGATTTGCGGTTTGGTTCGGTTTTCGGTTTGATTTTGTACACCCCTAACTGGAAGGAAGTTTTTGAAGCTATGACAAATAGTTTTTTATTCAGTAATTTACTTAGTTGAATCCGATATATGATCAAAATTTTGATGACTTGCAGTTAAAAAAACTTTTTGGAAACAACTTAATCTTACTTTCAGATCAAATGCCTAATAGTAACAAGTAGTTTATAAATGTCTGATATTTTATTTGGTTACGAGAGAATTTTGTATTATCTTGTGTTCTAGCAAAGTATCGAGCCCTTTTCTTCCGAAGTAGATCCTTCCATGAGTTTATAAAAGTGCTTTAATTTCTTTATAAAAAAATGTACATTCTCAATTTCTTTTGACATTATAGCACTACTATGGTCCTTGAGTTGAGGTCTATTTAAAATAATCTCTATATCTCAGCAAGGTATAAATAAGGTATGCGTATACTTAATCTTCTCCAAACCCTACTTGTTGAATTATATACTAGATTTGTCATTGATATTGTTATATAACTTGAAGTTGATCGGTGTTAATCTGCATTTTGAATGTGATATCAAGCTTCTCATATTTTTTGATGATATTGTGGAGGCTAACCCTCTAAGCTAGGACAATCATGTATATAATTCAAAACTAATGAAATATGATTGGAGTGCATATTCATCGTATTGAGATGTATAATTTTTTTTGCCAAACAACCTGATACAATACATTAGTTTGTACAACAAACCTATAATACAAATTTTTTTTGCCTAACGCTTCTTATTTTGATTTTGAATTGAGAGAATTGTTTGTTATCGGCAAAAAAAAGAAAATATCCAAGTAGATTGTTTGAATTCAGTTAAAGAGGTATAGACCTCAAAATGCTTCAACCAATAACGCTTCAACCAATTAAAAAAGATGTCTCAATGAGAAAATTTGCCAAAAAAAAAAACAAATTGTTGGGCCCATGCTTAGCACGGACTATTACCTATCTAGATTCACAATGCTAAGAATCAAGTTTTTAAGATTTTCGATAAAACATGTCAAAGAAACTACTTTCTTTTGATTCCATACATTAACAAAAAGTAGAACCCTGGTTATGGAGCAATTCTTCCTTGACTCTATCAGCAAGCAACTAGAAACTAATTTGTGAAATCTCATATTTACTCAATCAATGCTCTACCATCTATCATAATCATTTTAATATTATTTTATGTAACTTTTTTTTCAAGAGAATGTTCAAATCATTCAAAATTTGAACTTTGACGTGATCCCAGCTATAAGCACAAAATCATTCAACTGCTGAAATCAAACCAAAAATAAAAAATCCGATCCACCCAAGAGTAAAACTACCTGAAATGTGAGACTGAACGGGTTCTTAAACCCACGTTTAGGCACACAATGACGAAGTGGGTAGTTTCCACCTTCAAACCTGAACTTATACATCCCTCTAGATTTCTGACCCTTATGTCCACGACCCGCCATCTTTCCTTTACCAGTTAGATACCAACTACACACATTTTTATTTTAAATTTGTCAAAAGTTCTCAAGTTGGTTACCAAGTGTATACAATTTGGATATCAACATTAGCCAAATTTTTATAGTCTTTAGTTTTGAAAACAACCTCATAAACATAGTACAAAATAATTCATATACGTTGTTAAACTTAACTAGATTGGGTAACATATGAATTCCATATTGTCTCTTATAATTTCAGGATACTAGTTCTATACAAACTGTATACCAATTGGATACAACATTAAATAGTTTCATTTTGGATATTAATTCGAAACCAAATGAACACCAATTTAGATTACATGAAATACGAGTGTCATTTAATTAGTATCCAATTTGTATACACTGATATCCAAGGATGAATTTCTCACGACCCAACCCACTAGGCCGTGAGGGCACCTACTCTAACACCTAAGTAGGAGAATCCTCGATTCCCAACAATTTTAAAACATGCAGAAGATTAAAGAAATTGAGATAAGTGGAATTTCAAAGATGTTTATATAAACAAAGAGTTCTAAAAACATTTCAAAGTTAACTTGTAAAGTAATTAACTTCCCCAGGGATATAGTCTAAACATGTACAAGAGCTTTTAAGATTACAAGATATGAACGCAATAACAAAGACACAGCTCCCACGACATGGAAGAAAAATAGAAGTTGCTGGAGATTATCTTTGTCGTCACCTATGAGACATCACCGATCCTGCATTCAGACTATGCCAAAAAGGCATAGCAAGAGTAGTATCAGTACAAAATCACACGTACTGGTAGGCATCATCGATCAACCTGACCCCCACCACATAATACAAGAAATCAAGTAGTAGGAAATATGCAATAAGACCCTTCATTTCTCCACCTTTACTATTGCCAAATACCTTGAATCACACTAGCACAATTAACCTTAACCTCCGTCTCCATCAACCTACTCACTTGGTTCTTGATCATAGCTTAACCATTCTAACTCATGGAAGAGTCCCCGAATGCAATCACTACCACTCCTACTAACCACTCACAACATACCATTGTTTCTTCTTCGTCACAACTCGACCCTTGACCACATGGAATATTCTATCAAGGCTCTCTAACAGTTAATTACGAATCCCCTTCCCAAGGTAGGATCTACCTATTTATTTACATCACGAATATTACCCTCACTTCTTTGACTCTTAAGAACATGGATGACCCCTTTACATAACCATTAGAAACTCTTGGACCCTCGGTCCCCATTCACCGTATCACATCCCGATTTGGGCCTGACCATCAACGGTTCATTCAATAAAGAGATATATAACAAGTATACACCACATAGTAGAACACTCATATATAGAATACAATAATCAGTTATCAATTCAAGAGCAACATACAATTCCCAATATCAACATCAATTCACATGGATCTAACAATCACAATGGTCCTCTCATGGAACCCATACCCAAACTGTTAGTTTGTCGAACCGTGACACCCGATCCAATATATGCATATGTGTCGGTACGTGATACCTGATCCAATGAATGTTTATGTGTTGGTACGTGACACCCAATACAATATATGTGTATGTGTTGGTACGGGACACCTGATCCAATGTGTGTATATGTGTCGGTACATGACACCCGATCCAATATATGTATATGTGTCGGTACGTGACACCCGATCCAATATATGTATATGTGTTGGTACGAGACACCTGATCCAATGTATGTATATATGTTGGTACGTGACACCCGATCCAATATATGTATATGTGTCGGTACGTGACATCCGATCCAGTCAGCACAATCACAATCACAATCACAATCACACCCAAAATGAACATACTTATAATCATACAATCAAGTATTAGGTTCATGACATGAAATTGTACATTTTTAGTCTTTTCCTTAGGCTTGATTCATAAATCTCAATCCCATATATGTATACATATAACGAAGCCATTAACATGTTTATATCACACGAATAGGAAATCAAACCATCACATAACCCTAACTCACAGGGCGGGGCTTGCCCCAATGGTACACATCCTATGTAACAACTAGGATCACAGGTATAACCATCTCCTATTCGGTGCACGAAGGCCTATGAATGAATTCTACCATCAATTAGCAATATACTACGCAGTGCACATGGATTTATAACTACTCAAATAAATAAACCTAGCCTGCATTGGCGTCAAGTAGTCACAGGGAGATTGTAGCTCCAATCCTGGCTTATGGACGACGAGACGGTGGATTTTGATCATAAATCTGCAAGCTATCGACATCCTTATGCTAGAAATCTCTTTCTCATTCCTTTTCAAACCTAGAGTAGCCTTTTGAGGGTTTTTGGGGTGATCCTCGCCTATTTTGGTGTTTTGGTAAAAAGGAAAAAATAAGATTTTGCATTATTTAAGTTTTGTCCTGTCCGTCCCGCTTTGGCATGCACTTATCCTGCTGGAGTTTTGCCACCCTAGCGGCATCTGGCCCGCTCTGGCGGGATGATCTTCCCAGTTTTTATTAAAGTTTCTCCTTTCCTAAATAACAACGGTTTTGGGTCATTACAATAGATACCAATTTACTCTTCGTTCGTCCCCGAACGACTAGGGAAGGGATAAATAAGCACCTTTCTTGGAGTACTTCCAAACTAATGAATCAACCCATTATGGAACCACGAAGGATGATGATTTTTAAATTTTTAAACACGAAAGGTTCTATACTGAAAGGGTCGGTTAGGGAAATGAGGCAACACACGAAGAAAAGAACGCGTCCAATTGCACAAACTGATCCCGCCAGAGCGGAGGTTCCTGCTGAATCGAGGCCACTGAGGTGTGATATCTCCCGTCGTAGCGGGAGATCATAAAAAGTAAAGGGAGGGGGGAAAGGGGAATGGTTTCCCCATTTCCTCTTTTACTCACTCAAATCTTCCAAACACTCTGTCAAACTCTCCATTTCGAACATCAATTCTAAGGTAAGGTTCTTGTTCCCTACTCTGATTACTTCAATACTTACTTAACTACGATTGCATGATGATAAATATTAATTAGAAAGGTCTTGGGGTAGTTATTTGAAATTTTGAACATAAGTTACTTGATTTGCTAGTAAAACGTAGCATGGACACTTTCCTTATGTTCACAACGTCCCCCACAACGTTTT
This sequence comes from Solanum piurae, assembly GCA_029582685.1. Classification (NCBI taxonomy): domain Eukaryota; kingdom Viridiplantae; phylum Streptophyta; class Magnoliopsida; order Solanales; family Solanaceae; genus Solanum; species Solanum piurae. The sequence continues at coordinate 8,002 of JAJOOO010031695.1, forward strand.
GAGCGTAAGGATTTCGTAAAAATACGATTGAATCGACACTGAAAAGGGTGGGGAAAGTTGAATGGTTTCTTGGTGTAAAACTTGGATTCGGAAAATATTTAGGGGTTATTTTGCTAGAATAATTGCATATTTAGGTACTAGGGTACTTTATAGACTCTTATGTGCTGAAATTCTGTTAAAAATAAGTTTTTTGGGAAGAAAGGGCGCCATAATAGCGCCTGAAGTTCGTCCCAAAAAAAGGTCATTGTGGCGGCCTCCATCCCACTGAGGCGACCTCCCTGGTCTCGCTCTGGTGGGATTTGGGCCGCTGTGGCAGGACTTGGGGGAAACAGTGGCCCTTGTCCCTTTAAGAATAGAAAATTTTCCTTTTCCCTTTAGCAAGATATTGTCTAATCCCATGGAGTTCTAACGTGTTCATTAAATTTTTGCAGGCTCGTCTACTATGGCTTTTTTTAATGAGGAGAATCTACCCTTTGTCAGGTTTACCGATGTCGCAAGTTGGGAGAGACACCATGATCACCGAAACAACAAGTTCTATTGTGAGAGGGGATTCCACTTGCTGGACCTGGAGAAGAAAGTGCCCGCCTTCCATGCCCGATTGATGGAGTTTGGCTGGGCCCCACTGAAAGAGGCTCCCCCTACTGTCGGCTGGGTGAGGGAATTCTATGCCCTCCTCCCTATTGTTCGCTGGGATGACCCTCACCCTACCATCTGTATCCGGGGAGTTGGCATCCCCTGAACACTCAATTCATAAATGAGGTGCTTGAGGTGCTAGAGGTCCCCAACACGGAGTTCGAGGCCAAGATGAGAGAGATGGACTTGGGTTGGTTGAAAGATACACTGATGGAGCCTGCACATTGAGACTGGGTTTACTGGGCTACTACTGAGGGCATCACCAGCACTCACTGGTCACCGGATGCTAAGAGGTGGCTGTATTTGGTCTCCAGGAGGATCCTCCCATCGGGCAACCGCACCGACGTGAAATTTCCTCAGGCATTGGTTGTGGCGTGTGCTATATAGGAAATTAGACTAAATATGGGCGCGCAGATCATCTCCAAATAGAAGGTGTATAATCGGGAAAACAAGAAGACCTTTTTCCTACCTGGATTGGTGACCGCGATGTGAAAGCATGCGGGGGTGCCACTCTTGGACACCGATGGGGTACTTCCCATGTATCCCCCTTTTCGCCCTCTTTTGATTAGGCAGGCTTCCACCTCCGGGAGTAAGAGGATGAAGACGGACAGGGCCAATAGCAGTCAAGCGGTTGCTAAGGCGAACAATGAAGGAAGAGAAGGTGAGGAGGCATACGACACTCTCCCTACTCAGTCCCATCTCCCACTATCCAGAGCTCGTGTGGAGGAGGACCTAGCGGTTGTCCGGAGGAAATTGGGGAGCTCTTATGCTAGCGCCACTACTCTCGAAGTCGAGATTCTATGCCGCCAGTTGTGACATGAGAGGAGGAAGAGTATAGAGAGGAATCGTCTGATGGACCACATGTGGAAGACCATGAATGCCATCTTCTCTTGTGTTTTCCCCAGAGAGAGATTCCCGACTCCAGCCGGAAGACTATGCGGAGTTCCCTTGGTTGAATGAGGCCTGGTACCCCTGGAGGACCTGGACTTGGACACTGACACTTCCCATTCCCAGGGACATTAATTGGTTTTCGCCCCCGCTAGGGCATGTAATGAACAATATTTCACTTTTCTCTTTTCGTTTTTCCTTACTTTTTGTAAGCATATAGATGTTGGTTTTTACTGTTTTTTACATCTAATAATTAAATGCTAGGTGATTATAACTTAGGTTCTATTGCTGAGCACCGATTGAATTACGGGGATTAACCTATACACGATTCGGGGTCTATTTGGGTGACTTAGGGAAAACAGAGGAAACAGGGCTGAGATTCTGTCTCGCCCTGTCCCACTCGGGCGGGAGGATTCTTGCTCTGGCAGCCCCGCCCTGGCGAGAATAATCTCGCTCCAGTGGCTCAGACAGAAACAGTACCCCAGGTCAATAATTTCCTGGGGTTCTTTCTGTTCCCAAATTTCCCATTGATTCTCAGGCTATAACTACACATTTAGGATAATACTCTTAGCTAGGAATTGTCTACCCCAAGTCAACCCAACGGTGCGCACTCAGGAATCCGTTCCCATTAATTCAACACCCCAACACACACATCCCTGGATATGCCTATAAACTCACACAATTATAGTTGGTCGCAACACACACCCATATTTCGCTTACGAATCACATCGTACTTTATCTAGACCCTTGCACCTAATCCAACGATGACTCTCTTACCGACAACAAGTTCATAAAACTCAAGCAATTACCACTCGCACAGTTTCAAACATTTAGGCTAGCATATTGCACACATCAAAATCCAGACAAGCAATACTATGCACATAATGATATCATAGCATCCAAGCAAATATACCTTTCACACCAACAGTTAATTCAGACAACAATAAGCACACATTCATAGTTTCAAGCTACAACTCATAACAAGTCCAATTTATTAATTCGTTCGTTCCATAGATGACCATTACTAGTCATCCATGCATTTACATAGCCTCTAAGGACATATACCAATTGGAACCTTCTCAGTTCCAATTTACCTTGCTTGTGTCCCTTCAGTCGTGACTACGGTGCTCAGTTCATTTTGTTTTAGATACCAATTGGACTCAACCCGTACCACAAGCGACAACTGGCACGAAAGGAAGAGAAGAGGTGGAAGGCTTCCTAGAATGCTTCATAGCTTCCTGTAGATTAGATATGGACGTCAACACACCCATCTGCATGAGTCTACTCCACATTTGCTCTTGTACGAGGAGACCGGTAACCTGGGCTCTAATACCAATTTATCACGATCCAACCCACCAAGTCGTGCGAACACCTACTGTAACACATAAGTAGGATAACCCTCGATTCCCAATGATTTTAAAACATGTGGAAGATTAAGGAAACTGAGATAAGTGGAATTTCAAAGATTTTTATATAAACAAAGAGTTCTAAAAACATTTCAAAGTGAACTTGTAAAGTAATTAACTTCCCCAGGGATCTAGTCTAAACAAGTACAAAAGCTTGTAAGATTACAAGATACGAACGCAATAACATAGACATAGCTCCCACCACATGGAAGAAAAATAGAAGTTGATGGTGATTATATTCGTCTTCACCTATGAGACATCACCGATCCTACATCCAGACTATGCCAAAAAGGCATAGCAGGAGTAGTATTAGTACAAAACCACACGTACTGGTAGGCATCATCGGTCAACCCAACCCCCACCATATAATAAAAGAAACCAACTAGTAGGAAACATGCAATAAAACCCTTCATTCCTTCACCTTTACTATTCTTGAATACCTTGAATCACATTAGCATATTTAACCCTAACCTCCATCTCCATCAACCTACTCACTCGGTTCTTGATCATAGCTTAACCATTCTAACTCATGGAAGAGTCCCCGAATGCAACCATTACCACTCCTACTAACCACTCACAACATACCCTTGATTCTTCTTCGTCACAACTCGGCCCTTGACCACATGGTATATTCCATCAAGGCTCTCTATCAGTTAACTATGAATCCCCTTCCCAAGGTAGGATATACCTATTTATTTACATCACGAACATTACCCCCACTTCTTTGACTCTTAAGAACATGGACGACCCATCTACATAACCATTAGCAACTCTTGGACCCTTGGTCCTCACTCACCGTATCACATCCCAATTTAGGCCTGACCATCAACATTCATTCAATAACGAGATATATAACAAGTATACACCACATATTAGAACTCTCATATATAGAATACAATATTCAATTATCAATTCAAGAGCAACATACAGTTCTCAATATCAACATCAATTCACATGGATGTAACAATCATAATGGTCCTTTCATGGAGCCCATACCAAAACTGTTAGTGTGTCGGAACGTGACACCCAATCCAATATATGCATATATGTCGGTACATGACACCCGATTCAATGTATGTATATGTGTCGGTACGTGTCACCTGATCCAATATATGTATATATGTTAGTATGTGACACCTGATCCAATGTATGTATATGTGCCGGTACGTGTCACCCGATTTAGTGTATTTATATGTGTCAATACGTGACACCCGATCCAGTTAACACAATCAAAATCACATCCATAATGAACATACTAATAATCATACAATTAAGTATTAGGTTCATGGAATGCAGTTGTACATTTTTAGTCTTTTCCTTAGGCTTGATTCATAAATCTCAATCCCATACATGTATGCATATAACGAAGCCATTAACAGGTTTATATCACACAAACATGAAATCAAACCATCACCTAACTCTAACTCACAGGGCAGGGCTTCCCCCTACGGTACACATCCTATGTAACAACTAGGATCACATTTATAACCATCCCTTATTCGGTGCACAAAGGACTACACATGAATTCTACCATCAATTAGCAATATACTACGTAGTGAGCATGGATTTATAACTACTCAATTAAATAAACCTAGCCTACTTGGGTGCTAAGAAGTCGCAGAGAGTTGTAGCTCCAATCCTGGCTTCAGGACGATGAGACGGTGGATTTTGACCGGAAATCTGCAAGATATCAACATCCTTACGCTAGAAATATCTTTCTACTTCTTTCCCAAGCCTAGAGCAACCTTTTGAGGGTTTCTGGGTTATCCTCACCTTTTTTTTGGTGTTTTGTGAAAACGAAAAAAATAAGACTTTGCGTTATTTAAGTTTTGTCCCGTCCGTCCCGCTCTAGTGCGCACTTATCCCGTTGGAGCGCCGCCGCCCTAGCGGCATCTGGCCCGCTCTGGCGGGATGATGTGCACAGTTTTTCCTGACGTTTTCCTTTTCCTAAATAACGACGATTTCAGGTCATTACAAAATTAAAGCTTGTCTCTTATAATTTTGGAATACCAATTATATACAAACTGCATACCAATTGGATTCAACATTAAATAGTTTTAGTTTGGATATTAATTCGAAACCAAATGAACACCAATTTAGATTACATAAAAATAAGAGTGCCATTTAATTGGTATCCAATTTCTATACAATTGGTATCCAATTCATTTATGATTGGTATTATTTACTTCAAAATTTAAGACAAAACTAAAAAATAAAATATGTAAGAAGTTGGTATCGAACTTTTATAAATATTGGAAGAATGAATATGACAATGTAAATCAATGATCATTATATTTTGTATCCACCTCAATTACATCTGGTTTTATATTTTTTTTCTAGTGGGACTCCAGATGGATACCAAATGAATACTAATTGTAAATTACATTAACTAATATCAATATGGATTCAGTTGCATACCAAATGGGTACTAATTGCATACCATCATTACTTAATAAATTACTCAAGTTATATATTTAAAAAAATGAATACACTGTCACAATCAAAACAAAACTAGAGTTTAAAAGACATAATAAAACAAAATATGATTTTGTTATAATTTATAAATTATGATTTTTTTGGCGCAAGGTAATTTGAACATGTCTTCATGTTGTGGCCCTTTCGACGACATGTACTGCAAGTAACTTTCGACCTTTTGAATTTCACATCAGCAAACCCCTTTCACCGTTCAAGTTGTGGTCTTCCTATAGTTCTTTTTGAACTAGACGGCAACAACTTTCGCTCAGAAACATAACTTGGTATATCCCACGTACTCTTGCATGGGAGACTGGAGGATTCATAAATAATTCCCTCCATCTGAAAATTAAAATATTTGTCTGTTCCATAAAAAAAATCACCGTGTCAGTCTTACATAATACAAAAGAAAAAATACATGTGTTATATTTGTACACAAACTTTATACAATTCTTATTCACACATTTCATACATATTTTTACTCAATAATTATCAATTATTCATACCAATATCATGCCAATAAAATACCAAAATAATTCCATCTTATAAATATTAATTGTAATTTCTTAATTGAACAGTATACCAAATTTATTACATTATTATTATCAAATTACACTCCATAATAATGCAAAAAAAAAACCATTTAAAACCAGAAATCATATCATTAAACATTATAGAATAGAGTATACACATTTCATACATTTTTTGACACACTTTGCATACATATATCATGCAAACATTATTACCATTTTATCCCATAAGTCGTAACTGTTTTCACTGCAGAATCATGTCAATAAAATACAAACATAATATTAATTTTAACAATTAATTGTCAATTATTAAGTAAACAACATATGCATTTCATTCGAATATAATTACAAAATCGTACAAAAAAAAAGTATAAACAGTATACCAATTACAAATAAATTTGATTTAATTTTTTTCCTTACCAAAAACCTTGAATTAAAAAAAATTCATACCAAAATCTATTCCAGTTTCAAATTTTTTTATGTAATCTCAAACAAATAATGTTCATACAAAATAACGTCACAATCAAATTCTATTATATATACACAAACAAAATCTGAAAATATCCTTTCCTTTATCATTGTTCTTAATTTTTTTTACGCTTGAGTAGTATAACAACACAAATAAAAATTTGCAAAGAACACTAACATGAAAGATCTCATCTACCACCATGCTTTATTAATATTGATAAGAAGCCGTTCATTACAACAAAATGAAGATTATTGAATAAAAATGAATTCGAACTAGCTGTAAGTGACGACAATTGCAGAAAAAATTGAGAGGAGAGAGAAACATTTGAACAAAAGAAGAAAATCTATTTTTGAACGAAATTTAACTGATTTGAGTTAAAAAAGGAAAACAAATATTTTATTTTTTTAATCTCCTAATTTTATGGCACATATTAATTATCATTAATGAATTCAAATTAATTACTACTAATATATCCATTTTTTACCTTATATTTTTTCAATCAAATTAATTTTTACTGTTATTTTAAAGCATTTTTTTATTTTAATAAAATGTTAGAACTTGTAATTTTTTATTGTTACTACTTAAAAGAAATATTATACTATCATAGCTTGAAATTATTAGTCCTATATATGTCAATTATAAAATTTTCACTTAGAAATACACCTCCTTACACCTCCACGAGCAAAGCCCAATCCTAACTAGCCCATTACTAAAAGTATAAATTTTAAGAATCACATAAATTTAATATGAAATTACAATACATCCCTATTTAGTTTGTAATTACATTAATCCCTAAAAAAATAACACATTTCGAATACATAATTTGTGGCTCGGATACATTAAAAAATAGTTCATATACATTAAAAAATAAACGTTATATATTTTATTGTTGCGCTTTTAATGGAAAACAGAAACGGAAAATAAAAAATTAAATCCCTTAATCCACGCATATCAGTTTTATCCTTAATGCCAATGATAGAAACGTGATTCCCAAAATAACAAACCAAATCAGAATTCAAAAATTCAAATTGTGTTCGTCTTCTTCCCTGTTTAATGAAGAAATAGTTGAGTGAGAATCAATTTTTTTGTTGCGAGTTTGATCAGATACATAATGAATATCTCAATTTTGTTGAGGCATTCAGGAGTATGGGAAAGTGAGGTTAAATATGAAAGATACATGAGTGATGGGATAGTGGTTGGTGAAAATGTTTCCTTCATGAATCTAGTTTCAGCCATTGCGGCTGAGTTGATTATTGATTAGTCAAGAATTTTTTTTTGAAATCTGATACATTGTAGAAGGAAACTCCTCTTCAATGAGTATAAGGAATGATATGGGAGTAAAGTTGTACATAGAGGTGAAGAAATATGAGGTTGGATCTGGTATGTATCCCCTCTGTGTTGATACAACTGATAAGGATGTTGGCGATATAGAAAGTTTTGATGTGTCGACTGGTGCAATCGTCTGTGTTTAAGGTGCTGAAAAGGATACATGCGCTCTCAACTTGGTAGAATAAAAAAATAATGATTCATGTTATATATCAGAGATGGAGGTAACGAATTACATATCTGATACACATAGTACGAACATGAAAGTGAATCATTTATACAAGAATAAAGTCACTCTAGTATCTGTAATGGAAAAATATAAAATAAAACATGGCTTTAATTTTTGAGTATAAAGATCTGATAACAAAAGGTACGCAACTCATTTTTCATTCATGAATTTGAATTTTAGTGAATCAATCATGATACTTTATTTGCTATAAGGTTGATTCATTAAATGTTTGGTGTGTTAATTTGAGTTCTTAGATATGTAAGTTACATTATTGTTATTATAAAGTATTAGGTATATGTGACACTACTCTTTTTTGGATGTTTGAATTTATGTATGTGTAGCAAAATCATGATACATTATTGCATTGCAGTTTATACAATTATGATTTGATGTATATTTACTATTTAATGTATTTTTGTATCTATGAGTTTTTGTAATATTACTATAACGTATCAAAGTTATTTGAACTTCTTTTTTTATATGTTAATGTATCAATATATGATTGTTTTCATTAATGTATCAATGTATTTTGGTGAAACAGTAAGGATACATTACCGGCTAAAAGTATGATACATTAAAATTGTGACGTATATATTTTGATGTATCATATATGCGAGTTAGAGTACTGTTAACATAAAGTAACTAATACATGTGACTCTACTTTTTTTATGTTTGATTTTATATATGTGTATAATAATGATTGATACATTATTGCATTCAACTTTATACAAGTATTATTTGATGAATATTTCATGATTAATGTGTTTTTGTATCTTTTTGTCAATGTAAGATTACTATAAAATATCATATTTATTTCACCTTATGTTAATGTATCAATATAGTAATTTTTTATTAATGTATCCTTGTGTATAGAATCAATTATTTTAATGTATCAGTTAGGCATTTTACTAATGTATCTGGAAAAAATGCAGCTATGTATTATTGTGTTTATCGGATAATTATTGTTGGAGATTGAGTGCATCTGTTAGGAAGAAATCAGATTTATTCAAAGTGGGGTACTTCAATAGTGAGCATACATGTCCATTAAGGGATATGGTATTAACAAAGGTTCAAGCTACAGCTGGGTTTATTAGTGGTCTGACAATGCCTAAACTGCTCAATCATAAAAGAATTTATACTCCAAATGATGTTATCGAGGATATTAGAGAATTGTATAGGATTGATATTTCATACCAGCAAGCATGACATGCTAAGGAGTATGCATTAGAGATGATCAGGGGTAAACCTTTGAATGGATATAGACAGTTGCCTAAATACATATATATGTTGGAAAATGTGTATCCAAATTCTTATATACGGATGCATAAGTCAGAGGAAAATCAGTTCATGTATCTGTTCATAGCATTAAGGCAGCTAATGAGGGGGTTTGACTTCTGTAGACCAGTAGTTGTTGACGATGCATATCTTGGTGGAGCTTACAAAGAAACTTTTGTATCAGCAAGTACGCTTGATGGTGCAGGTATGATTACTGTATTAGAATTTATAAATTTTTGTCTCATAACAATGATTACTTGAATTTGATACTTAATATATGGATAGTTGTGTATCTATAAATTAACAAACATGTGCGCTATATATGAGTAGGATGCATATTGTCGTTAGCTTATGGAGTGGTGGACAGTGAAAATGATTATTCATGGACATAGTTCTTCCAACAGTTTAAAGTGCATTTAGGGAGAGGGAAAAAATGTGTGTTGTATTAGATAGAAATGAAAGCATAAGTAAGAGTGTCATGTTCCTCATTTTTCATGCATATGGCACCTTTGAAAAAAATGTTTGTTCAAACTTCAAGAGAAGCAGAAACATACTAAGTGGTGTGTTCTATTCAATGGCCAAGACTTATAAAAAAGAGGATTTTGACAAATTAATGGCTAAAGTCGTTAAAATTGACAACCGCGTTAAGATGTATCTTGAGGATACTGGTTATGAAAAGTGGTCAAGAGTTCATACAACAGTAAACGGGGGGAGAATAATGACTTCTAACGTAGCGAAATGTATCAATGGTTTTCTAGTTGAGGCGCGGCAACTACCTATAATAGATTTTTCAGAAGAAGTCAGAATTCAATTCGTTTCTTGGCACTCTAAAAATAGAGAAATAGCATCCTATACAAAGGAAACATTGGGTAAGAGATTTGAAGAGTTGTTGATTATAAATGCTTCTAAATGTTCAAAAATGTAGGTATGTGCCTATATATAAACTATAATGTATCTGGAATTTGTTGTTTTTTGGTTGTTATGAGTATAAAATTGATTTAATTGATATGTGGTGAGTGTCTTACCTAATGTTGACAGGTTGTGCAATCTACTGAATTTATATATTCAGTTTTTGAATGTGGGCGAAAACACATTGTCTGCCTTGAGAGGAAGATCTGTAACTGTGGGAGATTTCAGATAGACGAGATACTTTGTGCTCATGTCTTTGCTGTTTTCAAGAAGAAAAACATTATAGATATACATCCCTACTGCTCAGATTACTATAAACCAGCTGCATTGGCAAACACTTATGAAGTTCCGATGGTTCCAATGCCGGATAAGGAGGATTGATCAGCACCAGAGGTTGTTTTGCAAGAAATGTATTGCCACCAAGATACAAAAGGCTGGCTGGACGACCAAGTAAAAAGATGAAGAAAAATCCAGGTGAAAAAATAAGCAAAAACACAAGTCATTGTGGACGTTGTGGACAGGAAGGTCACAACATAAGGACTTGTACTTTCTTCCCAAAAGTAGACTAACAGAATTATTTGTTAAAGCTGCTTTTATGTTTCAGATACATTATATTTTAAATTTTGCTGTGCTTTCAGTTTTTTTTTTAGTTTTCAATTTAACCTTGATAAAACATTGCAATATATCAAAATAGGTGTTGAAATAATGTATCATCACTTGTTTGTTAATAATCTACAATATATTCTGATTGTGGAAATTGTATCAGTTTGTGTATTTCAATTTTACAATTATATAATGTATCATAAGTTAAGTGAAATGAGCCACCAACTAATGAGAATAAATTGACCAAAACAACCAGAATAGTAAAGCTGTGTTTCCTTATGAATTATTGAATCTGATACATTGAGTTATTAAAGTGCAAAGGAATCGGCTGATAAATTTGAGCAAAAATTATCAAAGCATGAAAAGAGTGTCAAAGTATCGGTTCCTATCAGAAGCAATGAAAATGAATGAATTCGTTTATTTATGAATTAATGAATATGATACATTGCATTAGTAAAGTGTGGACGTATCAGTTTCTACAAGAAGTAATGAGCATAAATGTTGTAGTGTGTTTGAGAATTAATGTATCTGATACAAGAATGTTATCTAATTTTTGTATCAAAT
>JAJOOO010031696.1:0-13738 GCA_029582685.1 Solanum piurae
CACATATTTTAGATATATATCATATAAGATAAATATTGTACCTTCTATGAAATTCCTACTTGATTCATGCATGCTCCCAGTGACATGACAAAAGAACTAAAAGATGGCAACAATTGAAACAAACTATAAACGTAAAAGGAGGTGATGAACTTACTTGGTCCAGAAGGCATGTGAAAACAGGTTTAATGCTAGCAGCAAGTGCAGCAGGCTGTATATAAGACATATAATCAATTAGCTAATCCCTGTCGGTTTTTAACTACCAAGTATAACAGTCAACAAAAAGATCATCAAGTTAGGAGAATGGCCTAAAGACGTGTACCAGCAGCAGAAGACACTAAAACAAGATAACTACAACATACTTGATTACTACAGGCCACATTGTAACTTATACTTGGCAAATCTGGTATACATTATTGAACTTATATTGAATCTAGTAGCAGTGCCTTTTAAAACAAACAGTAATAAGTTGGCAAGGAGAAAAGCTAAGAATCAGATGTAGGCATGGAGAAGAATTCCATGATGTATATTTTGGACCGTTTGGCTAGAAAGAGATCACATGTGTTTCGAGAGAAATCAGATTCCTGTTTTGCTAAAAGTTGAAGTCTTAATAGAATTAAAAGTTTTTTCTGTAGGATTACAGGTTGATGTGAAGGAATGGTTGTAAATGACATAGATACAGTACTGGATTTTGTAGATTGCCTACATTCTAAGGGACAAATCTAGCTATTTTGCATAAAATCAGAACAGTCTTGATGCTGAGGTCTTCTGAATAAAATTTATGTTTCTTACTAAAGAAAGTATGGAGAAGACTCTCACTCCCTCTGTATGTATGTCAACTATAGCTCTTCAACTATTCAACTAACCTGTCTATAAAATAAATAATTTACTAATGCGCCAGGGGAAATCTCCGCATACACGATGTCCAAAGTAGAGGAACTTACGTAATCACTACCAACAGTCATATGGATAAACGTCTTTTCAATCTAAATTCTAATCTGACTAGCCTAAAGCATCTTTTCAAGAGAATAGGTCAAAAATTCTACTGGACTTGAAAACGGACATGATGTGAATGAATCTACTCCGGCACGAGCCTTAATACAATAACTAGTTCCTTTTAGTTTTCCAGCCAAAGGGAAAAAACTGAGAGATGATGAAGGTGCAGCTTCAGCAAGATCTTGAAACATGTCATATATACCTGTAACGAAAACAAACTGCATCTGGATATTGCTTCTTCGTTCCAGCGAACAAACTCTGTTACCACAGTGACAGAAATTTCCGGGTTAGAAAGTACTATTGAAGCACCTTTTGAGCGTCCAATTGTCCCAGACGACTCAGAGCTGGATAGCTGACATTCACTACGCAGTTCATCCATCTGCAAATTAAAACAAGAGGTCTGTTCAAAATTGTTCAAGAGAAGGCTCACCAGAATGCTATGTTACAGGTGGAACACTTTCATAAACATCTACAAGTACAGAAAGTTGTTGGGTATCTATTGTTACAATAACATTGTGGAGCTTCAATATTGTTTAACGCTCTCAAGAAGCAGGTAGCCTTGTCAGCTAGCATACCAAATTTCATGCAAGCTAAGTTTGATTTGGTAGGAGCCTATGTGGAGCAAATATTTTGCAATTTACATGGCACCTACTTGGTGCTTTGGAACAGAAATATTTCAAGGTTCCCTAGAACCAGTTTATACCAGAAAATTTACAACCAATAATTTCTTTACTTCATTTAGGAGTTCTGATTGTTTTCATTGTGGAAAATAGCTTCTTCCAAAACTTCCTTCTTTTACCTAAGCAAGAGAGAGAAAGGAGTGCCTTAAACAGAAACTAGAGTGATAAGACTGTTCAGAAGGAGAAATTGCCACAAACCTTAGCTTTGTAAAGTTGTTTAAGAGAGGCTTGCTCGCACTCTATGTATATATCTTTGTGTGGTAGAAACAATGATTCAGTCAAACCTGAACCAGAAGAAAATGGAGATGACAAATATAATTGACATAAACAAAGTCAGTCAAACAAATTATAAAAGGAAATAGCCTATGGTCAAGACCATCTAGATTGACCTCGTGGTAAAAACAAAAGTGAGTATCTTCAAGAAACAGATTCTAGTACCCAAATGAACCATGGTAGTAAACCACAGTAAGTGACCTAACAGGACTAGAACGTTTTCTATAATATTTGGAACTGAAGTTAGATGTAGAAACAATCTTAGCAAATTACAAGAAACATAACACTTAAGATTTGATATAGACTCTCATGTATTTGCCATTTCTCTTAAACAGGTAAAGGAGAAAAACGACTCTACAATATTAATTGATCATTAATTTCTGAAGCAGTACATGCTTCAACGACGGAAAAGAACAAAACTTGGGTGTCAAGACTTCTCTTTTATTAAGAACCTGGCCTTCTAGCAATACCTAATACTCAAATTTCTTCAAGAATCTGTATTTCCCTCCCACTTTTGCTGAACACCCTGTCCTCCTTTATCTCTTCTTTTTAATTTCCTCTATCCGTGAAGTGCATAATATGCCCATAATAGACAACTCTTTATTTCTTCAGAACCTTTTCATTAACTGTCCTAGTTGACAGAGATTTCAGAATGAAGACTCAAGAGGCTTAAATCATGCATTTACATGTCTCTGTAAGGTAAATCCTTAAAATACCAGCATGTTCGCCAAATTAAGCAGTCATATGCAGATTTTGGCACATGCCACCTCTGTTTTATATCACATTTATTTCATTTCAACAGCTATATTAAGGTAATAATGAGATGGCACAAAGGTTCATTTCATTTGTACCTTCAACATCCAAGTCACCACATCCGACACTACGCAACTCCTTATCAAACTCTTGTGTCTTCTCATATGCGACAGCCAGCAATCTGAGATACTGAACATTCAAAGGTAACAAAAGAGTTAGCCAAAGGCCATATTTTTCTCTTCTGATAGAAATGAACAATCTTTGTAACATCACTTACTAATACAAGTCCGCCTTCTGCCATGGGAGGTGGGTTAACAAGAGATGGTTTCAGTAGGAGCTTCTCTAGAAGTTTTGGAACACGATCCTCCAAGACACGCTGTTCATAACCTCAATCTATTAGTTACCAGTTCCATATATGCACTTTTTTTGTGGAAATACTCGCTCAGTAAGCACTTTACTGGAATGGAAAATATCAGTCAGAAAAATTGGAGGAAACTCAAGACATTCATGGATAGAAATTGTTTTTTGTCTAAATTAACTGGTGCACGTCCACAGATATGTTATTTTTTGTATGCATATATTGTTAAAGCTCTGCGACGACAAGCCTGAACTAGCTTTCTTTTGCTGCCGCAGCACCATCATTCAAAAACAAGATAGACATAACTGCCTCAAGCACACCATAAGTAGTTATCAACCATACCTGAACTAATATCGACATTACATCTTTAGGGGAAGGGAAAACTGCTGCTATAGTGGCTGCTTCTTTTCGCACCGTGTCTGGAAGAAACATAATGTGTTAAAATTCAAAAGGCATTAGAAGAGAAACACCGTTTTATAAACTTCAACCAAAATAACCTGCAATTTCTTTAAACATTGAGGAAAGGCCATGAGCAACATTGCTAGGGCTGGGTTGGGCACCCTCATCACCAAGGACCAATTTAGCATCCGCATTCATCACCTCAACATCAAACATGGGACGTAATCCCACGTAGTGTTGCATGGCACTGGTACCCCTGTTAAACTGCTTGGACAACGAACATGTCAAAAGATGAAGTGTTCTTTTCAATAGAAAACACCAAGAATCAGATTCAAATTCCAGAGAAAAAATAAAAAACTTTCACGTTATCCCCTGTTTACAGGAAGTTTAATAGAGATATAACATGAAGTACTTATGACAAATCTACTGAAACGGCTTAATTTACCTGTGACAAAATTTTACCATATTCACCCATTGTAGACAAATCACGCTTCTGTGTAGCCGTATCAAATCGAGCTAATAATCTGTTTTCCAAGGCTAGCAGGTCACCAAATAAGAAGACTACTTAGAATGTCCTTTAAAATGAAAATATGAATGTGACGTCATAGGAAAGACATAAAATAAATATATCAGCCAAGAGCACTTTAGCTAGCTAAAACCATCAGAAGAAAACAAAAGCTAGGCATCCAAACAGCGAATGTAAAAATTGAGGACTGTGGTTAGTACATCTTTAGATCTTAAAACGCAGTACTATGTGCCCATATCAAAAAATCCACTTGAAACTACAGAGAAATTACACAAGTAATGTTTGCTATGATCAATTTTTACAAGTTAAAACAGAACTTGCTACTTTTCCCCGAGAAACTTTCTGAAAATTAAAATGAGAAACCTGAGAATGAACAAAAGGTATTTGCAACTCTATACCCTTTTAAGGTCTAGTCTTCTACTATGTTATGCCATATTTACATCCATTGTGCAAAATTTTAGGAGTCAGAGCAATATGGTCATTGAAAGAGCTAGAACATAGCATTTTAGCATGCATTATTGCCCTTACTTAAACAACAAATGTTTAATTGGCCTCTTTCCTTGTTCTAAGTATTCTTATGGATTCAGATGCACCAAATGAACATCTGTATAACCCTTTATTAAGTTGTCCATACATCTTCCTAGATGAAAAAACAGTAAGGAGACATGAAAAAGAGCAAGAGATCGATGTTACGAGTTTCAAAGATACTGTGCCTGTTCAGTGGTCTGAGACGTGCTTCATGCTGGACTACACACAGCATAAGAACCTCATGGCTCATAATTGAAAATCCTGCTGGTTTAAGTCTTAGGCACTTCTATTGATGTCAAACATGTTTTTCATACCAGACCAGAACATCATTGATGTCAAATAACGATTAAAATTGAAAAGATTATACTCCCCCGTCCCAATTATGTGACACTGTTTCCTTTTAAGTTTAATCCCAAAAGGGATACCTTCTATGTTTAGTAACAATTTGACTTGAAACTTCCAATTATACCCTTAATGAGATGAGTCACACAAATATCTATGGCTTATTCTAGACCACAAGTTTCAAAAGTCTTCCTTTCATTCTTAAACTCCGTGTCCTATCAAACACCTTCACATGAATTAGGACGGGGGGACTAATTAGATGAATAATTATTGTTTAGTGTTGCCATCTTCAAGATAGATCTCATGGGTAATAAAAAAAGCAGGTCTTATTGCTTGGTGCCTGAACAGAAGAACTACCTAAGCGAGCGAAGCAGTCAACCTGTTTTGCACCTAACTTCAGGACCTAAAGCACACCTTTTTGTGCGCCTTTGACAACATGCCACTAGACTCCAGCTTTTACAAGTAGATTCACCACCCAATCCTTTTCAGTAGGTATAACAAACTCTAAAACCCTCTCAAAGGAAAGAATAGTAATTATAGATACTAATAAAATATAAAAGAACAAAGCGAGAATGTGAACATTCTAAGAAATTTCTTAAGAAGTTTGTTGTAGGGTTGTCAGAAGGTTCTTGTTACTTCATATCTTTCTACTGACAAATAACCTACTTCTGTTCTACTTTTTTCATCAAAACAAGTTCAATCATATATTATGCTCCTCTAAAACAAAAGGGACTTTCTGCAGCAATTCAGATTCTCCATTTCTCTGGGTGGTAGTTTGTGAAAAACTAGCTAGTCAAGAAGAACAGAAGTTGCAAACACAGCGTTAGAATAAATTCATGAGGAGCACTAAAACATCAGTAGTTAAATAAATAAGTAGTTCGCTGTTGTACCGTTGCAGTACTCCTGGAGGTTTGTGATAGCAACTTCCAATCCTTTATTTGAAGTTGCATTTCCAACAGCAGAGGAGACAGTTGTTTTTTGTCTTCCAATATCTTCATCAGCAAATGATCCTGCAAATTACTTAAATGTGATTATATCTGAGGAAAAATCATATTGTTACACAATTGAAGATGAAAACCGATTCTCTAAGGTGAAAGATATACAATTAATCACTCAAAGGCTTCTTTTTAAATGACGAAAAAAGAAAATGTAAATGCAGCAACAAAAATTCTCTGTTGCTCCAATCCTCTAGACCAAGTACTGGAACCAGGATTAGATCATTGTTTTTAATGGTATAAACAGGAGAAGATGAATTAGTGGACGGTTAAATGTCCTCGAATATCCTCGTTCATCGAAGGACTTGGTGAGAAGTAAATATTTTAGTGTACTTATTGACAATTAGAACCAAAACCTTATGCAGTATCACCAATGGGAGATCAGACAGTTAATAAGAGAATAAGTCAATAACCTGAAGAAACCCAGCTGTCAAGTTTCTCCGTTCGGTGTAACTCTCAGGAAATCCCACCACCCATCCAGAAAAAGTAAAAAGACAGAAATGAGTCAAATGACCCAACCTTGTATCAAGTATTCCCATTATGATAATTCTCCACAGAAAGAGAACTAGTTAAACATTACAAAGTTATCAGGAAAAAAAAACGAACCTAAAATTTTAAGTTTTCTCAATTATTTTTGGTGACGACATGATATTTTAGATGTTACTGAAGAATTTGAGAAGAACAGGCTTATTTTGTATTTCAGTATGCCTTTACATCCCATGAGAAGGTTATTAATTCAATAAATCCTATAACTAATTCAGGGAAGTCAATCAAAGGAAATATTATATTCCTATAACTACTATTGGAAAAATAGTCTCCTAAAATCATGCAAATTGATTAACACCATCAACACCACGAAATAAGCCAAAGGTACTGCTTAATCATGCTACTCTGAGGCTAGATGAAACTGAAGAGTGTTAACCAACAAGGGAAAATATGAGAAGGAGAGAAAGAGAGAAATTCAGAAGAGGTAAAACGAAAATAATACGCCTTAAATCCATAGGTAATAAATAGTATAGTTAAATAACGGAGAACGCTTAAAATGAATGTGCCATGACAGCATATCCTAATTTGCACCAACTTGAGATAGATAAGTTGTCTGAGAGTCAGAAACACTGAGCTTTTTCAGGTAATAAATAACTAAAGGAGGAAGAATATTGATAATTGATAATTTTTCGAATGAAGGCATCTGATTCTTGGTACAAGTGAAAAACGAAAATATTACACCGTTAATAATAACAATGGACAAAATATCCCCCTTACTTTTTGTTGGCAAAGAAAGATCAGATGGAAACTGGAAAGAAGAAGTAAAGGAAAAAAGTCAAGAGTAATAAGCAGGGTTATTACCTTTTGACCTGGTTTCAAGTTATTACCAGCTATCTAGTTTGACCTTAGAATAGTCAGCTCAATCAAAGATTTTAAAACAAAATTTGGCAAAGAATTTTCACATTTACAGTTCTGAGAATATCCAAAGAATGGTAATGAGCATTACTTAATTTCTGGGCAATAGAAGCAGCTTCAGCAACACGGTTATCATCAATGAATAAAGGAGAAAGTTGTGTCAGGTCTCCTGCACTTCTATTGAACTCCATCAAGTACTGTTGGAGGGAAGTCAATTTATACCATCAATTTTTTCATAAAGAACACAGACGCAAAAAAAGATCCATGAATGAAATGACTTTTAGATGGTTACAAGTTTACCTTTATGAGCTCTATCGTCTGACTAGCAGATTCTCTCTGAGTATCTGCACTCTGACAGGCAACAAAGGTTATGAATGTACAAACTCAGTCTCAAATAACTTGAAAAACAGATTGATCTAGAGAAATTGAATTTTTTAGAAGAAATGCCTTTCTATTGTCCGCAGAAAAGGTGGCATTCTTTTAATGGACGAAGCACACTTAAGTTTTTCTGGGAGTACCAAACTTCAATTGAAGATCAAGAACCAAATGTTACTTTCTTACTTATGTTACTACAGAAACAATCAGATAAAAGTAAAATCATTCCTTGTAATTACACTAGCAAAGAACTAACCAGTCTAAGTAATTACGTAGAGATAACATTTACCTGCAAGTGATCTCCTATTTTGGCAGCAGTATGACCGACACTTGATATACGTGAATCCAGACGTGCAAAGCTACCAAACAAACCATCTACACCTTTTTCCAGCTGCACATTTTTTAATACTCATAAAAGCTAAGCTCAAGGTTTTCAGAAGATCAATGTGAATAAAGAAGCTCCGTGTAACACCAAAGATACTAAAGACGATTACAAGTATAACCTGAACAAAAGATGATTTGAGAGGCAAATGAAAAACCAAATGTTTATCCTGCTTTACCGAGACAAATGTATTAAACATATCAAGTACATTTTCACATCATAGAATGTCATTTAAACCAGGTCATCATATCATTCTTCGATTATTCAATTCTAGTTCCATGACCCCATGATCATCATCTCAAATAAAAAGAAGGTTTCGCATTAAACTAATGATGTATCTTATTATGCCAAAATTACTGACTGACCTCAGCAAGTGTCTTACGGTGCTTCAAGTCTTGAACAGAAACTTCTTTTGTGAGATTGCTTAACTTTGCATCAACCTTAATAGCACATCAAAGATAAAGGGGTTTTAATTAAAAACTCTCGAGAATGAATAGTCGATAGTGCATAACGATATACCTGTCTTTTTTGTTCCACCAATTGTGAGCTAGAATTCTTAAACAGAGATAACAAGGCATCAACTTCAGGAAACAATGGGCTTGAAAGTAACTTTCCTGCATTTGACATTGATGGTGCCCTCATATGGCCATTCGATATTCCATCAATGTTGCCATGACCTTCTAATGAGTCTACTTCTTTTTCGAGACACGAAGGCAATACCTCAGTTACCACATTACCAAACAAATCATCAAATGAAAAATCCCCCTGCATGACACACACATTCGACATGGCTGTTTCAATAAATTACTATTAAAAATATGTTGCATTGTAAATAATGATCATCACCTTGAAATCATCTACATCAAGAACTAGTGGAGTACGGTTAGACTGTGCTCCATCTCTAATCTCTTTCATGGCTAGTACAAATATGGATTAAAAAAAAATGTCAAAACCCCATTTTCAATTTTAACAATAATTAACCTATAATTAGCCTATAAATACACATATACTACTATGTAAATCAACTTCATTCTTTATTCTTACCTAACTTAGTGTAATGTAATTCTTCTTCTTCAACAACAATTGCTGCAGAGTGAACGAATGTGTAGAGATTAATTGAATCTACAAAAAGCTTGCGAGTTTTGCGGTATTCCTAATACTATTTCAAAAAATCATTAAAAACCTCCCACGTGTTTATATATGCAAATTAAGCTAATATAAATTCTAAGGCGTTTTGCTTATCAAGGAGCAAGTTTGGATGTCTCCAAATATGGTGCAAATCTTTAATTCTATTTTAATAAAATAACATAATCTATATTTATATTACTTTAAAATATTTATTGAACTTTTTGTCTTTCGTTAAAATGTTATTGTTTATTAGAATTTTATATTTGGCACTATAATTTACGAAAGTCAAGTTGGATGAATGAGTTAAATTTTGAGGTAAGTATATCAATTTATGTATATTATGTACAATGTAAAGCCTCTTAGTAGATGATTTTCAAATTTTTTTCCATCACAACTTCAGATTGTCCTCTCCGATTCACCATAATCCTTTCTGATATTGTTAATTTATTACAAGTGATTGTGTTATATTATTATGCTTATATACAATGTAGTTCGTTTTTCTTTACATTATAGTTTAGAATGTGTTTTCTTGATCAATACCAACATAATTTTGATTTTTAATATCAATGACGAAATTTTGTTCACTACATTTAGAGCTTGTTTGGCATTGCTATTAGGAGACCAAAAACACTTATATTGTGTTTGGCTAACTGGTATAACTTATTTTAAATGGAAGCAGAAACAATTTTTCTATTGTTGGGAAGAAGTTAAAAATTTCTGCTTCTTAAAAAAAGAAGCAGAGAATTATTTATTACAAGACCAAAATATTTCTTCATATATACATATTTATCAATATATATCTTATATTTATTTATTTTTATGATGAGTTTTTCGTATGTAGTTATTTAATTTGTGAAATGATTTTTAAATTTATTTTGCTTGATATTTTTTATTATATTTAAATCATGATATTAATATTATACATTAATATTTAATTTATTTTTGTGTTCATCTATGTATAATATTGGTTGACAATTTGATTATGTACATTTTAATTTATTTTTTTAAATTAATTAAATTTTATAATAGATATATAAAATAATCTTAATATTAAAAGTGCATTGATACTTGTTCTTTTCCGTAATTGACTCTCAAAAGTTTTTTTAATTTTTTTTAGCCAAACACAGTCCGCTCATCAAAAGCATTTTTCTCACGCCCCGAGCCTACATCCTGGACGTGGCCGGCACTCGAGAACCATTGCTGGCCCCAAGCGAACTCTTGGCCTGACTCAACTCTCAGCGGAAGACTTACTCAACAATAAAAGAACTCAAAGTAAAACTTTAAACTCAATGTCTCAAATAATAATAACTCAGAAATGTTTAAAGAAACATTCGACCGGCCAAAAGAGGCAACTCAAGTCTAGAACATTAACATCTGAAATATAAAAGACTCATGAACTACAACTGTCTATCTATCTATGAAGCCTCTAATACTATGAGGGATGTCGGGACAAGACCCCCGATCATCCTAACAAAATTGAAATAGATGAAAATAAATAAGAGATCCTTCGAAAGCAAGGAGGCTCACCAAATAACTCTGGAACTGCAATTGATATCAACGAATCACCTGTTGATGACCCTGATCTCCTATATCTGCATCATGAAACGATGCAAACCAAATGGCATTGGTACATTGAATGTACGAGCATGTAAGGGGAATACTGAACATAACATAAAAGCTTGAACTTGGAAAGAAGGAAACATACTCACCTCAACTCAACTCTACTCAACTCAACCTCAACTCATGGATACTCAACTCAAAGCAATATAAAAACAACAATAAAGATGCAATTTATATAAAGCATTTTAAAATAGTAGATAACAACTCATTGTATTCGAAAATACAATAATAACTCAGATCGTATGTAAAAATACAAAATAACTCTGTTTGGAAGATTCTCTAACCGACAACCATCACTACCAGCTATGTGAAGATACAACGTCTCGCCTATGCTGCCAGAACTGTCATATACCTTGTCGGGGTATAAAACTCCTCAACTAAGTGGATTCACTAAGCTATGCTTAAAAAGAAATAAGGAATCATCTAAAAAGTATGACCCTTTCCACCCACGTTGGCTACATGGTTTATGAGGACTTTTAGTAATCTAGACTCGTCTCCATATCAGTGCTCAATATTACTCCCAAAATATAACTTAGCTCATATGTTTAAAAATGTTTTCCCATCCTCAACTTTGAGATTATTACTCAAAAGATTTCTCTTAAAAGAGATAGTATTCAAAACTCCTCATGAACTCCTTTGGAAAGCAATGTTTCCCCTCATTTTAAATGTAAAAACATTTACTCTTGGAAATACTTAGTTCCCATATATTCATTTTGAAAAATGAAACTCAACTCTCCTCATCCTCAAACTCAAGTACTCAAGTCTTAAAACAAGTTTTAAAAGATTGTAAAAGACTTCTCAAAATGACTCGAAAAAACTCTCAAGACTTTACTCTTAACTCTACCTTGAATTTGAATTATGAATTCAAAGGTTATGATTCATGTTATGAATGATTTCTTGATGTTTAGATGTAATTTAGAGTAGTTAGAATCAATAGGGAGTAAAGGTACACTTTAAAAGGACTTAGACGGAGCAAACGACGGAAAATGATAGGGGAAGGCGACCATGACGCACTATTGTCTCGGGGCGCCAACCCTTGAACTTCAAAGACTAGTTTCTGACGCACTGCTGGGGTGCCGCCCCAGCCCTCCCCTAGAACCTTCCGACGAATTTTTCTTCTCGTTTTATGACCCTAATTCATCTAGAATCGATTGTTTTCCTCAAATTTTCCTTGGATTCAGTTACCCAATACAAGTACATGAGAATCTACTCAAAACAACTCTCAACTCAATACATTTGTCTCAAAAACTCATCAAACCCATCCTAATTCAAGAATGAAAGTAACACTTCAAGAACATTAACTTTCTCAATATTTGGATAGATTCACAAAAGAAATTCATGATTGGTGTGTGGGTGAACGAACCCAACACTATGAAAACTGACATACCTTGATTTGGCGAAGTAAATCCTCGATTCATAAGAGATCTTGTTCGTTCTTCCTTTTCTCCTCTTTTCCTCTTCTTGAACTCCTCTCAAAACCCTAAGCGTAATTTAGGATTGTTAAACTGATCCAAATCAGATTTGACCCCAAAATATTTACTAAAAATATTTTAAGCTAATGGGGTAAGGAAAAGACCAAAATAACCCCTCACTAATTTGGGTAACTTTCCTTTACTGGACATGCTGACTTAAAACAGGCATATCTCCCTCATCCGGACTCGAAATTTAACAAACCCGATGGCGTTGGAAAGAGGATTCCAAAACTTTTCATTTGTTTTCTTATGGACCACCTAACTCATCTTGTACTGAAAGTTATGACCATTTGAAGTTCACCCAAAACTCACAACTTAATCTTAAGGCGGGATGTCACAATTTTTCAAATGAATTTACCAAACACATATTATTATTTTTCAAAAGCACTTTTCTGAAAAGATATATTTAAAAAGTTCTTCTAAAAATAAACAATTTTTACTAGCAATACCAAACATGCTCTTAATTTTGCTGCTTAATTGTTAATGTGATTGTGAGTTATCACGTTCCTCTTTATGTACATTTTTTACCTTAAAAATTTATGTTTTTTTTAATATAAAGTTATACTAATAATATAACGTAGACACAACAATTTTTTCAAACTCCTTTTTGTTTCTTATAAGATTTTTTGCTTAAACATTAAACACTTAAGCACACAAAACTTCTGTAGGTCATTTTGAAGTTATCATTAGTGAGTTGTGCCTCCACATGGAAAATTTCAATTTGTCGACGAGAACAAAAAACATTAAGGTGAAATTGTAACACCCCAAATTCGTGAAGGAAAAATTTGCAGAATTTTCAGATCTGGCAGGTGCCCAATCTGCATCAGGAGTTGGACAGCTTTTAAGTCAAGGATGTTTTTGTGTTTTCCCACTCTTCTTTTAAGTCCTAAATTAAAAGGGTTTTAGTTAGTCATTTAAAATCCTAGAAACCTAACTAGAACTTACCTAAGTCATTTAATTAACTACAACAAAAGAAAAGAAGAGAGTAGAGAGAGGGGCGGCCGAAACCCTAGCAAAACCCTAGCCGCCGCCGGAGAACGCTAGAAAGTCGCCGGAAAGGTCAAGTCCAGCCCTAGTTGATAATTTTTCGTGAAGATTTCATCACCAGGTATGTTGGATTTCATTAATGGGTCCCTTTCGCCCGTTAGATCCCTAGAATTCAGACGATTCTTGATTCCATGCTATGAACGAAATTAGGGTTCTTGAACATTTCTTGATTATTGGGTTCTTAGCTGTTAGAATGATCCAAATCAGATTAGTATGCTAATATTCAGTTTATTGCATGAATTCCAGAACCCTAAGTATTTCTTTAGTTTTTGAATTACACATGCTAGGTCAGATATTTCAGTTATTCAGTTATACATGCCTCAGTTATTAATGCATCAATATCAGGTTAATTGTTGCATTCTCAGTTTGCATGTTCAGTTCGAGCTATCCAGCAACTTACATAAATTCAGTCATAATGTGTTAATTACTTAATCCATTGGGAGTAGCATAATACCGAGTTGGACTA
>JAJOOO010031697.1:0-20278 GCA_029582685.1 Solanum piurae
AATTTCTGTCTCCTCGCTCCTCTCTTTTATTAATTGTTTAAATGTTTGCTTTATATATTTAATATTATGTTATCACTTAGTTTTGCATGTTTAATTAAATGAAGTAATCTTAATTGTTAAATATATGTTATCACTTAGCAAGCATGTTTAAATAATAACCAAATAAATGAAGTGACCTTAAATGCTACTTGTAACCCCCACATAAATTGCATGAGATACGGCCGGGACCCACATTTGTGGACCTCGAGGGATGCCTAACACCTTCCCCTCGAGGTAATTTGAACCCTTACCCTGATCTCTGGTTCGTTGACCTTAGTTAGACTTAACTAGGTTAGATAGGTGCCCTAACGCGCCTTAATTCGTTAGGTGGCGACTCTTCAATCACTTCAAAAGCCCAAAAGAGTTGTTAGGTCGAAACCCGTTTTGAGAAAAATGGGAGCGACAGTTGTTTTATGGACTGATATGTGCCCTATTTTTGTGGAACTATTTTGTTAAGTGTCTGCCTATATATAGGCTTGAAGTTATGAATGAAAGTAAGTAGTTTTCCAGCAATTGTTTTCCTCTTTTACATACTTCTTATTTTCACTTTTTAAGAGTATAACATTTGGTGCTTTTAAAACGTACTGTAGGGCAATGAGGCTGCCTTGGCAGTTAATTTTGCATCAATGTTATAAGGGGATGCAACAGATTAAGAGGCAATTTCAATATAAATATAAATATGTGTATTTATTTCCAAATATGTATATCTTGTCAAACAAATGCATAAAACATCCATGTTTTAAATGAAAAAAAACAACTAGCCTATAGTATATTTTTCTTTTAAAGTAAAATTGACTTGGAACAACTAGATGGTCAAAGGGTACATTTACGCTTGTTTCCCAAGAATTTGAATTCACAAGCAAGTTTATTAAAGCTATAATGTAACACAACTAACATGTTGTAGATGCTAAATATCCTTGAAAGCTAGTGGTGTCCAAAAATCGAACCGATACCAAATTAAAAAAAGTGTTATTAGTTTAACAGAGTTTTAATGATTTTATAAAAAGAAATTATCGGGTTATTGATTTGGTGTTGATTTTTAATATTGGATAAACTGATAACTTATTAAGAATATAGTAATTTACTACTTTTACCTATACATAAATATTAAAATATTAATCTCAATATCTATGACTTTGAGTTCACAACTTCACATTATACATAAATATTAAATATTAATCTCAATATCTTTGATTTGAGTTCACGACTTCACATTATACAAACGGTCAAAACCTAAAGTAAAAATCATATTCCTCTTAAATTCACTATGTGTTACACATGTATAATTCTTTTCATGTTTGTTATTATTGTTTCTATTTTATGAACATTTATAAAGTTACATTACTGTCTTATCACATCAAATTTATTAGAGAAGTCATATATTTATTTTATAATTAAACCAAAATCGAACCGTTAAGGACCAAAATCGATAAAAAATATTGTGTTGATTTGATTATTGGTTTAGCATAAAAACCGAAAATCGATAAACCAAACCAATAATACATAAGCACCCCTATTGAAAGCTGGATCTGAAATATGCTTGCTTTTCTGGTACACTTTCTTCACCATTGTCATAGAAAGTGAATAATAAAAAGATCCCAGCTTTTTGCTGCTACTGCAGGAGGATCTATGGAAAACAAATGAAACCACAAAAATATAATTTCTAGTTTTTGCTGCACTATTGTACATATAACTGCCAGCTTTCTCTTACAATAAACAAACCTTACAGAAAAAGGAGCAACTTTGGATTCATAGCTGAATACCGAAAGCAAACTCTATTAGATTTTAACTCGCATCAACAATCAGCGGCAAAAGTAGCAATTGCTGCAAAGCTTGCGTATAATCTGAGTATCTTCGTCATAGGTTGGAACTCGAACAAAATGCTTGAAGCTCATCAGCACAAAATCTGGTGCGCACCTGCATGGCTTCATCAGCAAAAGAGAATTTCTGCACCATAGAATTCATATCATGGTTAACCAAATGCAAGACACAGCCAAAGAGGATCACACATTTTTTTCTTAAGAAAAATGGTGTCAAGCTATTCAGGTATAAGCTCCTTTTCTTTGCAAAGGGTTACGGAGAGCAGTTTACCGCTCAAACACAAATAACAATTAATTCTGATTGCTTATCATAAGATAATTGAGCATCACAAAAAAAGAAGAAGATGATACTAGAAGTTGACACATCAAAAACTAAGAACAGCTATAATAGAAGATCGTCATTCAAAGGGTTAAAATATACTCCAGCCGAAGTTACAAGTCTGAATTTATTAAAAAAGAGTTACGGAGAGCAGTTTACTGCTCAAACACAAATAAAAATTAATTCTGATTGCTTATCATAAGATAATTGAGCATCACAAAAAAAGAAGAAGATGATACTCGAAGTTAACACATCAAAAACTAAGAACAGCTATAATAGAAGATCGTCATTCAAAGGGTTAAAATATACTCCAGCCGAAGTTACATGTCTGCTATTTATAAAAAAAAAAAAAAAAAATCTTATCGCATTCTTATCATTTTCTGAAAGCTTTTGACTACCCAAAACTATATTTTGATAACCCTTGACGAGCCAAAACTTTGCAGAAGACAAATAATAAAATCTTCGCATTCATCTTATTTCAGCCATAAGCTCAATCAGATATGAAGACACATGAATCTTATATTTGTTTTATCTTAAAGACGTTTTGAACTGAAAGGGACAGAAATGGGAAAAACAGCAGAGGGAAAGGTCTCCTTCAGCATCACAGGGAACTTCAGTATCACCAAGCATGAGTACCGATGTTACTTATTGGAGTAGAAATACAGCAAGAAACTTGAAATTGACAGCATATCACCAACTGATACTCGAGATTTACTCTAAACAAACAGAGGATTATATAGAGGGAAATTTTAAACTCTTTAACTTTTTGTACTCACTTCTTTAAGGGAATTCCCTCCTTTTCGTTAATTAAACCATTTCCCTATGAAACAAATGAAACAAATGAAAACTTTCATATATCCAAGGAAGCTGCAAAAAGTAAAATCCTCAATCATGAGGTGACTAATTAAAAGACTGAAACATGTACCTGACTGTGAGCTAAAGAAATTTACGGGAAGTAACTGGAGACATTGACACCAAAACTAAAACCAAATTTCTAAACAAATCCACACGTACTACCTCCACTGCCCCGATTTATTTGGTAGTTTGATTAGACATGTGGTTCATGAGAGAAACAACAATCTAAGTAAAATATGCATAAATACAAACGATTAGCCTTGTTACCAAAGTACTTGTTTTCGTGCTCCTTGGGATCCACAAGTACAAAGTAGATTCAAAAATCAAAAGGTGTCAATTTATGGATGGACAAAAAAGGAAAGAATATCAATCATATAAGGATAAAGGAAGCACTACTACTACTACAACAACAACAACAACATACCTAGTGAAATCCCACAAAGTGGGGTCTGGGGAAGGTAAAATAAATGTACGCAGACCTTACCTCTACCTCGAAGAGGTAGAGAGGTGGTTTCCAAAAGACCCTCAACTCTAAGAAGGAAGCACTGCATAAGATATAATTGGTGTCAGTCTCGTGGCTCTAAAACCCAATCATTAATGTGTACGGGTCTCATGTATGTTCTTATTATAGCATACCTTAGATGCTAATCTCATTTCAGGGACATTTACTTTTCCTATGCATGTTTTAGCGAGTTGGTTATGCAGGAGATTTGCCTTACTCAAGAAAACCTCGAGAAGAGCAGACTAGTACTATGTAGTAGTTGTTATTTGTGCAATTACATCTCAGAAAAATTTACCACCCCTCTTCACTACAGTACAACAAAGGATATTTTGCACATGTTTTGTGCCCGTGTAGTGCTCAAACAGCAAAAGACGTTTGATGTTACAGATCAATAAAAAGATTACGGCACGTCATTATCGCGGGTGATTTTCTAGGACATTATGGAAGGAAAGAAACCTGAGTCGCTTTGAAGGGGAATCACCACCAATTCCAAGCTTGGAACGAAATGCCTCACCTTATTGTTAAAGCAAAATTGAGTAAATAATGTAAAATGTTCCTTGATTTTGTTTACTCATTAAGTTAGGTATAGAAGCTGCAACAGCTTTTGTATTGCTTTGCATCCCCCGGCTGTTTCATTGATAAATCACAGGTACTTCATAAGGAAAAAAAAAGGACAGTAAAAATCATCATCTAAAATTTACTAAGTTGTACCGATTCATATCTTCAGATCACCTAATGCTCGCTCTAAATGTGGATCTAGTATTATTGGACTTTTTTTTTTTTAAACTGGCAACATTTGTATATCTTATAGTACTTAGGTAGTACTGAAAAACCATATTTACAAATAAGCAGAAAGGAAGTATGGTGTAAACAATTATGTATAGAAGATACTGATCAGATTATAGATCTGATAGGGAGTCTATAGTTTAACTTTTTGGTGGTGGCCAGCATATCCTTAATGTTGAGGAATACAAACTTACCAGTTTCAAAAAAAGAAGTATAGTCTATCCAAAAACTGAACCAAATCTAAATGGACCCTAAAACATCTATGATTGACTCAGTTTCATTGGAGTAGGCATTTGTACACCAAAAGCAAAACAACAAAATACACTTAAGCTTTACTTCTTGCAGGTTGTTGTTCCTATTCTCAAAACATCTATTGTTTCTCTCCCTCCATGTAGTCCACCAAATACAAGCAAGGATCATCCTCCATCTTTCTCTGTTTGTAGCCCCAACTCCAGTCTTTCTCTGTTAGTATTATTGGACATTTCTTTTAATTATTTCACTGATTATAGATCGTAAGGGTGCTATGTACTATAAATTAAAGACCCTGTCATTACTTATCTTGTTACGTGTGTTTGCAAGATTGGGAAATCACGGAATTCTAACATCTAGTTGTCTTGCTTCATAATACAAAACACTTCACATAGCAATCAGGATGTGTAAAGGCAGGTGTTGGGGAGTAATAGATCCTACTACAAAAGGCTCTTGGGTTAACGTGGAGTTGGGTTTCAATTCCCAGGAGAAAGAGACAGTGTGCCTATTACACATGGCTGGCAGTTAGGGAAACGACTTTTGGCGGCTGAAAAATTTGAGGAGGATTATCACAGATGTCAATTGAAGTTTTATGTTAAGAATTCTGGTGAAGTCAATAATCATCACCCTCTACATTGTCAGCACCTAACTCTGGAGATGGTTCAGAATACAATGAGCTATGCCACTCATTCTCAAAGAGGTATTTTTTCACTTGAACCTTTAAGAGAAGTGGGCCTTTAGAAGATGGAAAAGAAGACATCGGGCAGGATTGGCACTTATGTGGGTTGTATGAAAAGAGAGAAATAGGAAATTTTTGAAGGGATAAAGAATGATTTTCTATATTTGAAGAACAGTCTCTCACTCATTTATTTTTTAAGTGCATCCCTGAAGTTCGTATTTGGGTGGCAGTATCTTTAATACAAACTCATCCCTAGTGATGAACATCTAATTAGGATGGACATTCAGTCAGTTCAATCTGTTTTGAATTAATTCATTTTGATTTACAAGATTTTTTATTTATAAGTAATACACATTTATCGACGAGTTCTATAGGAAAAACAAAAATCAAAGCGCAGCATGGATACATGATATTTATCCTCCTATTGACAATACAAACAAATAGAAATATTTTCATCAAGAAATTCGCAAAATATCAATACAACATAATAAAAAAATTACTTGAAATAAAAATAAAATTCTTAATGAAGTGGGAAAAAAACAATAAAGTAGCATACATTGGGCTTTGCTTCCGTTACTTTTGTACAAAAGATTAAAAACAAGGAACAAAATTCAACAGATAAAATGTATTTTGAAGGAATAAAAAAGGAAAAAGATTAAAATCACATTCAGTTAAATAGTTGAAGATTTTGAAAAAGATTTTTTCTAACAAAAACAAAAGAAAGAAGCAAAAATATACATTGGAATAAGAACGAAAATATAAAAAGGGAACTAGGAAAAGAAGAAAAGACAAAAAAAAGGTACAAGAAATACGGATATTTATTTGCTTTAGAGTGTGTGATTTGTGAATTATTTTTTTTAAAAAATGTTCACGCACCCAGGCCAATGGCCACCAGACCAGTGACTACTACAGTGCTGTGGGTGCCAACCTTTATATATATCATTACTAATTAAAAAAACCTATGTGTATACGAAAAATTTAGCCGAGTGACCGGGTGCCGTGGCACCCTCACCCTCCCATGTAGATCCGGCCCTTTCGCAACACGGTCTTGGTGCAAACTTGGTGCATGGAGCTGCCCTTTTAGTGACTTGTCTTTGATTGCTTGATCCTACCTTTCTATTCCTAACCCCTCTTTTCCTTTCTCATTTTCTTTTTGACCGTTGGTCTTCAGTATCTTTGGGAAGGAAACTTTTTTTATTACAAGGATCTAGATTTAAAACCAAACTTAGTGGAAGACAGTAAGTGGCATGATCCCCATGAGGATTGCATTTCTGACCTATTAAGATGAATGTGACTAAGAAAAGACAATAGAGGTTGCACCCTCAATATCTAGATTAGAGCCACTTTGATATATCATACAAGTCCTTTTTCTTACAATGTCCCATTCTCACCATAACCTTTTGACACGTTCCTAAAAAAACCTTTCAATTCCTTGATGAAAAGCAGATCATGTCACAAAATGGATCTCTTTGGCAATAACATTTGACTGAGAATTATATAATAACCTCCAAAAATCATTTATGTTTTTCATTTTGGATGAGTAAAAGAATTTTTATACGTTCATCAACCAACTGCACTCTGCATTTCCTTTTGAGAATGGACTTGATTCACTTTGAGGTTAATTGAGGGGACCAGATTGTAGATTTGATAGGAAGCTTGTAACTGACACTTTTTGGTGGTGACCAGCATGCCCTTAGAAGAATACAATCTTACCAGTTTCAAAAAAAAAAAAAAAAGAGGATCCCCAACATCTCCAAGAATCTATTATCCTTGAGAAACAACTATTTCTTTCAACTTACATGAAAATTAGTGCATAATCTAAAGTCCTGATCACACTTTAAATCTGAGTCTAAATCCTTTCTACGAAAGAGAAGGTGAGCAAACTAAGCCAAATAAACTGAAAGGAAGACAATACATAGCATTTGCACTAGAGCAAGAAAGTTGTGCAATTCATGAAATGTACCTATTCAGCATACATCATCTTGACATGGTCCAAAAGGCCAATACATAAAAGCAGTTTTTTCAGAACATGTGCTGCACATGCTTTGCTCTTAAACACGTGTTGTTCAATTCTTTCATAGAAAAAAAAGGAAGCCTACTAATAAAGTTCAATTATATGTATGTTCTTAGTATCTCTTGATGTTTCAAAAAAACAAAATGAATGTCCTCAGTATCTCCATCATTAGAACAGCGTGTTAAACTTGGTCCATATGAAGCTGCATCAGACAGTTCCTACGGCAATGTATGGAAGACGTCATGAATTCTCCCATGGAGAAAAACAATGGAGTCACTAATATGTTCAACTGGTGTTGGAAATATCTTTTTTTTAAATTCTACGTACAAAATAAAAAAAAATTCTTCTATATCTCAGCTACAAATTCAACAAAAGAAGAGGTAGATTTGAGCAACTTTATTCCATACCCACACAACATCATATACACATGCACTTGGAATTAGGAAAATCACGAAAATGTTTTGAGAAGATAAAATAAATGCCAACACTGCAACTACCAAGACCATAAAGTAGAGAGAGAATATATAAACTGGAAGAAATGAGTTAAAAATCTACCAGAAAATCAGCTCATAGGTACGTCTGCACCATCACCCTCCGGCAGTTGTAAAGGTCCCTTAAAACCACTCTGGTTTTCACCAAGAAGCTCACGGGCAGCTTTCTCAAGAAACTCCTGGGTAGCAGTTCGAACAGATTGCTGCTCGGGATACTTCCTCTTCTTATGAACAACTCTTTCCAGATACTTAATCCTAGGCCCGTCACCTTTACTGATTTCTCTCATGCTTTTTCTCTGATCTGCAAGACAGACTTGTTTTAAGACAAACCAAACACAATGGAACTTGCACACATTTAGAAAGTAGTTTAGCAGTTACCAGGTGTAAGATCAGGCAACGAATGCTCGATAAATCGAGCGGCACCTTGCGGATTTATCCTTGCTGATGGTCGCAATGGCGCTTATAGGACAAATTGAGAATAGTCAGTATTCAACATTTGTCCTTGTTACGTCATATGGAAACAAATCAAGCTTTCTGAACAATAACTATAATATGCTGAACAAACAGAAATCATTTCAATATCTACTCCAGCACCCGTTCTTCATCATGTTATGGGAGGCAAGCATGATACTCTTCTCTTTTTACTGATCAGAAACAATAGTATAAAAGTGGACACTCTAGTTATACGTCTAGCAAATCATTTAATTTATAGCCTTCCTGGCACAACTTCTTTATCTATTCCACTACCACTGAGAAATTTATAGAAAGATTCAAACTTACCTTTATTCAAGGCCATCAATTCCTGCAGTTTCTCTTGGAACAAGCTCAAACGTTCCTATATCAATTAAAAGAACCACAAAAGATGAAAATTAGACAATAAATTTAAAACTTACACCAAATCAACCAATTAAGCCCTCACAACCAAAAGGGTTACTATTATCCAAGGAACAAAAATTATAAAAAATAGAACACCATAGAATAGCAAAAGCAGAATCTCCAGGAAGAACACATACAAACTCTAATTTGACAGGGCGGTCATCTGGGTTGATCCCTTTACACCTAAGCCTCACTGTAACCAATCAAAAAAACAATATTTACTCGTACAAACAAATCAACATCTCAAAATTCACAAGAAAAAAGAGTAAAAAAATTACATGCAAAGAGTGTTGTTGTAGCTTTAGCTAGCAAAATCAAAGATTGAGCTTGTTGAAGAGGACCCAAATCGGGAAAAACACCAGCGCCATAAAGAGATAGAAATTCGTCTACATTACCACTCAAATCGTCAATGTTTTTTGAGGTTCTGTTCACTGCTTCCATCACTGAATCTGGGATTTGTTTCCTATTACTACTACTACTAGTACTACTACTACCACCAATCTCATTCTCTGTTACCCTTTCCATATCACTCTTCACCCAAAAAAATTTGCAGAAAATTGAATTGGGGGAAGAGAAGCAGCAAGGGTTTTCGATACTGAAACGCTGATGAAAAAGAAAAGGCCTTTTGAAGGAACTCGTGACATTTTGTGGGTCAGGAGTTAAAACAAGGAATCAATTAAAGTCACGCTCTAATTCGGATTTAATCGGGTTTCAATATGGACATCAAACATCAAATGGGAAATCAAAAAAAATATTAATGAATATATCTTAACTCAAAAAATAAGTTATCAGTCGGCAAGGCTCTTGTCAACATAACATGTAATAAACTCGACTATTTCCGATATTCATATAGAATAGAAATTAAATCATATGTAGGTCGTTGAGGCTTTCATGTTTGTCTATAATCAAGTAACATTATGTGGGTGTTGAGGTCACCATGATATCTAGAAATTTATAAATTGAACGTATTATACAATAGTAGAAGACTCTACAAGTACACATGTCTTTGTCAATATGGGTGCTTTGTGGAAATAGAATTGTACTTAGTACTTAAGGGTATTTTCGTCATTTAAGTATTAAATTAAATAAAAGGAATTTTCAATAATTTATATTATGTAAAACGTATTATAAATCACAACAAGTAATAACTTAATTTTGTAAGAAATTATATAAAATAATTACGGTCAAATAAAAATTTGATTGACTCTCCAAATTTCATTTGTACCACATAATTGGGATAGGGAGAGTGAAGACATTTCCAATAATTTATATATTTGCAAATTGCATTTAGAATATTATAAATCACAATAATTTACAACTTATAATAATGAAAAAAGTATGGTTACAAAAAAAATATTCTATTGATCCTTGAAATTCTATCTCCGTCACATAAATTGGATGAATGAAGTAACATATATTGGGCCTGTGACATATTAAGAAAATTACGTTAAAAGAAAATTTTGATTGACTCTACAAATTTTATTTAATTTGTGCTACATAAATTGAAATAGAGGAAGTGAAAACATTTTTAATAATTTATATATTTACAACTTAAGTTAAAAGTACTATAAAACACAATAATTAACAACTCAAATTGAATTAAAAATTATTGAAAAAAATTGATTAACTCACAAAATTTTATGATATGACGTAAACCTATGTAGGATTTAAGGGATCGTTTGGTGTGAGGGATAAAAATAAGGCCAACAGGACTTGAACACGCAACCTTGAGGAATATTTGCAATTCCCTTAACCACTACAGTTCACTTGTGTCAAGAGGTATCAATACTTTTATGTATATTTATTAAACCAAAATTTGACCTTTATATACAATGTAATGTTCTGGCGAAGGGTGTCACTTGACACCCCTTGGCCAAGGTTGCGTCCACCCCTGCACATACATAGTGGGATAAGTTATTCCATGATAGCTAATTTCAGGATAATTAATTCTGAAATAACTTGTTCCCAACCAAACAACCCCTAAGTGTCTACTTGTGACACTCAAAGTTGAAAGACATAGTATAATTGCACGGAAGTACATGAAATTGTCTGTTTATTAATGAGTCTCCAATGGAGTTTTTATATAACACCAACAAAACAGATCGTGCTAACCTAACTCTTAGAAAATAGGAACAAATAAACTTATGTGACCTACCCTAACTGAATAATAAACTTTACAAACTTAAAGCCTAAATTAACTAAAGATGACTCATTCATATTTACAACAGTAGTAGTACTTTGTTACATAGATGTTAACTGAGGCCAAGTTAAAGCGCATATTTACATGTATTATGCCAAACAAATATTATGTTGAACTTCTTAAAACTTGCTAATTTTTGTTTTGAATTTCTACGGTGACACTTATATTGAGATTAAAAAATATTGTTGTCAAAATGATACTTATTTTGGGACGGATGGAAAGGAGTAACTAGTATGTTTTTGCAAATTGATTATTTATAGGAAACTGATAGTACAACTCAACCTACCATTATAATTGGTTTTATGAAGTCAACACCCTTGGATTGGTTTGCTCATTAGTATAGGAAAGAATACTTAAGAGTGTGTGTTTGTTAACTTAATGTAAAAGAAGACTTAATTAGATTGGAAAACTATGGGTTCCAGTCATGGAAAATTTTCAAGTAACAGAGATGAATCAGTTAAAGAAAGCCTCATCACCAAATCAGGACTCAACAGAGAAGTAACAAAAGGCATTGAAAGTGAACCAACATCTGTCCTTTTATTTTCAGAAGATACAGAAAAGATTTAACATATAGTATGACATGCACAAATCAAATATTTATGCTTTGATATGATATGATAATATGATATGATATGAGCTTAGATTAAGAAATGAGCATTTATATAGCCGATCCCGACTTGTTTGGGACTAAGGTGTAGTTGTTGTTTAATTTTATCATATGTATTATAAGGATTCATATAGTTCACCTTAACTTGTTTTGAGATTGAGGCGTAGTTCGTAGTAATTGTTATTGTTGTATCTGTTTTTTTTCCCCCACATTCTTGGCAAATCTTATACACATCATGCTTAAGGAATCTCTAGTAAAAAGCTGAGACAATTTCAATGAATGACAGACCAGAAGGAAGAAAACAGTAGTACCATGAAAAAAAGACTGAATCCAAGACTCGGCAGAGGAGTACCAAAGGGATTAGAAAGTGAACTAGTTGCTGCTGGATGGCCTAAATGACTTGTTGATGTAGCTAGTGAAGCTTTAATTGGATGGCTTCCAAGAACACCTGATACTTTCGAGAAGATACATAAGATTGGCCAAGGAAGTTACAGTAATGTCTACAAAGCTCGCGATTGTTTGCTCAATAAGATTGTTGTCTTGAAAGAGGTTTGTGCTGACAATCTTGATCCCGGCAGCTTCAAGTTTATGGCGAGAGAGATTGTCTTATTGCGAAGGCTCGGTGATCACCCGAATGTTATCAAGCTGGAAGGTGTAGTCCCCTCGAAAATGGCGTGCAGCCTTGTTTTTGATTGCATGGAATATGATCTCAAGGGTATTCAAGAACAGAAAGGTGTCAAGTTATCTGAACCTGAGATCAAATGTTACATGAACCAGCTGCTTAAAGGGCTTGATCACTGCCATAGCCGTGGTATCTTGCATCGAGATGTAAAGACTTCTAACCTGTTAGTTAATAAAGATGGTATCTTGAAAATTGCAGATTTTGGGCTGTCAACATTTTTTGATCCAGAACAAAGCATTCCCTTAACTAGCAATATTGTGACTCTCTGGTATCGGCCACCAGAGCTTTTGCTTGGATTAAATCATTATGGAGTTGGAGTTGATTTATGGGGTGTTGGTTGTGTACTTGGTGAATTATTTACTGGCAAGCCTATTATGCCTGGTAAAACTGAATTTGAGCAATTGTATTATATCTTCAAGCTTTGTGGTTCTCCATCTGATGATTGTTGGCTAAAATCTGACTTACCTAATGCATCAATATTAAAGCCGCAAATGCCTTATAGACGACAAATTCAAGCAACCTTTCATGATCTTCCTGCTGCTGCTGCTGTTGTAGGACTGATGGACACTTTACTTTCCATAGAACCTGAATATCGAGGAACTGCAGCTCTTGCTCTTCAGGGTGAATTCTTCACAACAGAACCATTTGCTTGTGATCCTTTAAGTTTGCCACGATGCCCTCCCAGAAATGAGATGGATGCTAAAGAAACCAAGATGATTAGGGAATTTAATGCAGGATTACAGCGATCAGTAGACAGAAGACGACTCAGGAATAGGCTTGAAAAAACAAATGAAAAAGTCTCAGGAGGTGTTCTAAATGAAGGAACAAATTCTTATATTCAGAGGTCTGCTACTACCCATCAAAGTGATAATCAGAGAGTATTATGGAAAGAACCAATTCATTACCATGACATAAAGGGAAAGAAGAAGTGGACAGGTCCATCACCTGATGAATCAGACAAAATGCAGGATTTACTCAGAGAGTGTAATGACACGATCCTCAAAGCTGTTACACGTGGGAGGCTAGAGAAGGGATTAATAGCTAAAGTGAATGTCCATGACTCAAATGGAAAGAAGAGTCATTCTGTAGGTCCATCAACCAATATGCCGGGATTACCAAGAAATCATTGGGCTATGTTTGACAAGGAAAAAAAGGTGGAAGGGGAAGGAAATAACTCCAAGCTAGAGAAGAACCAACCTATTGAACAATTGTTGCCTCCTGCAGAATCAGATGGCCTTAACTTCCTGGAAGACAACCATTATTGTGGTCCACTTTCATCTGCATCAAAACCAATTGATGTGGATCGAATAATTAGAGAGCACGACCGACAGATCCAAGAATCTGTAGAACGTGCCAAGCAACAGAAAAAACTAGGTAAAGCTCAGTTTTGAGATATGAAAACCAATATAAGCTGCTTGGATATTCACTCTTTTTACAGAAAAAAAGGTCTATTCTGGATCAATATATAGTCTATTTCTAGAATGGAAAGGTGAAACTATTAACTATCTTTATTTATCTCTTGTTACTAGTTGTTATAGGTTGAATAAGTCTCCTGAGGTTTGGAGCATATTTATGAATAGTTAGCCATTAACTTCAGTTAGTAATTGTAGATTGTGCAGATAGTGGCCTACACTTTAGGTCCAGTTAGTTGTATATTATGTATTTACAAGCTTGCTGCCAGATTTAATAGAATCATCTCCTTCTCTGAATCTTTATATGGTATCAGAGTTCCGATAAGCTCCACGTAAGATCCATTTCATTCTTCTTAATCTTTCTCACCTATGGCTCCAGTTATTGAAGCTACTGTTGCAAGCGGTTCTGCAGTTTCTACCACCACTCATGTGGTACAATTTAATCATGTTTCTC
Source organism: Solanum piurae (assembly GCA_029582685.1). NCBI lineage: Eukaryota > Viridiplantae > Streptophyta > Magnoliopsida > Solanales > Solanaceae > Solanum > Solanum piurae. The sequence goes on from JAJOOO010031697.1 coordinate 13,986, forward strand.
AGTTACCTATTAAACTACAAGGTAACCTCAACTTTTCAACATGGAAAGCACAACTTGTGGTACAACTTTTTGTGGTTTTCTGTGTCCACCACAAATGTTACTTGGTTGATTTTCATCCGATCACCAAGTACTCAGACTTTACAAAAGTTGCCAAATTCATCAGCAACTGCCTTTTATAGCTTATTTCTTGCTGTCACCGTAAAAACACTACGACCAACTTTGTTTCCAGAATGTAAAGGTGAAAGCAGCATCCTGCACTACCATGCTGCAACAAGTACTCAGACTTCACAAAAGTTGCCAATTAGTAACATCTTTGATCTGACCTTCTGTGCCTTGGATTGATTCTTTAACTTGATGCAATTGATATAGAAAGAATGAAGCGAACATATGGAAGATTAAGGTACATTCAAGTTTGAGAAGTTTTGGTTGACAAGTGCAGGAACTCACTTTAGTAAAAACTAAAACTAGGTGTAAGCCCTTTTAATGCCATTGGATTTATATTGATCTAAACATACATTCATGGACTTAAGATAGTTGATATTTTGAAACTTTCAGAGCTTAAAATAAACAATGGCATATTGAGTCAACAAATATGAAAACTATACTAAAGAAAAGTTGTCAACTTGTAGACGCAGTAAGCATTTCTACACAAATGTAAAATAATGGAATAATGGCTCATCATCATCTTCATCACTCTCGGCAGCTCATTCTTCCTGAAATCCATCTCCAATCTATTGTTTCCGAAATCCAACCAGAAGAACAAGAAACTCCCAACAGAACCTTTCCTTTTACGGCGATGCGGAGCTTACTATGGTTTAATGTTGATATACAACTCATCCTCAGGGACCTCAAGAATAAGTATTGTCCTCTCATCAACCTATTAAGAACCGGATCTTTCCATCCTTCGATATTTGTTGTTATCCACTCATTAGCCTACCAAACATTAGTCCATCAAGGTGCTGTTTTATCTGATCTTCCGAGGGAAGTGCACACCATCAAAAGTACTCATCAGATCACCATCTGATTTCCCCCCTATGGTGTCGTCGAAACCTAACCTCTAAAATCCTCCAACCTGTCATGTCAAATCCTACTCAAGATCCCGTTCTTGAGTTCTTAGGCTTCTAGGCCGGCAAGCTTTAGAAGATGAGGTGCACATGACACCTTAATTAGGCGAATATCACAACAAAATGGGAGAAGAAAGTAAAGAGTTTTATAAGGCATAGTTCAAGTTCACATGGTACACGACGGGGCCTGAAAGACAAATTCGTGCGGGTCTAGGCTCAAAGAGGACAATGTGTCATGGACTTGGGTCGTGACACTGTCCTTATGCAACAGCTTTTTCATGCTTCAGTCAAGTCATGAGTTGATCATTTACAGCATGTCATGTTCTGTCTGCTTATCCTAATGATCTTTCAGGAAAAGCTTGACGAGGCTCGAGCAAAGCAGATTGAAGATATACAAATGCAGGTGGCTTCTAAGTAATGGCAGATTCAAGAAACTAAACAAAAAATTGAAAACACAATTCGATATCATTATTATAAATCTTTAATATGTTTCTACTTACCAACTTATATTGGAAATTATTTTTTAAGAATATACTTTTTGAAAAATGTCCTGTCATTCCAAATACTGCCAATCATAAATTAGCACATCAAAGAGGTTCCTATACCAAAAAAAGCTCAGCTACCAAAAAAAGTCAGCTTTTTCTTACTCTTCCTGGTGAGGCACAATGTAAAACCTGCTGCCTTTCTCATTAGATGCATGTAAGTTCTTCTTACTAAATATGTATTTGTAAATTGATGATTTCTAAGGAACTGCTGGACACTTCTCACAAGTCTTTGTTGACTATACTACGTAAAGGACCAAGTCTTTGTTTACAACTCAGCCTACTATTATTGCTTTTATGAAGTCAACTACCTTGATTTGTCATTTGAGTTCTCATACTTCTTTCTATGAATGTTTGTTTCTTGGTATGTAAACAAAGCTTTAGGAAAGAAGAATTAGTTTGTGTTGTTGTCTGAATGTAAAACAAGACTTAAATTGGTTATCATCGGAAAACTATGGGTTCCAGTCATGGAAAGTCTTTAACTATCAGTTTAAGGCAAGATATCCTCAGATGTAGTTGAGACATTTATGGCAGAAGAGAAGGAAGAAATCCTTCACACCAGGAGACGGAAACCGAATCCAAGACTCAGCAGAGGAGTACCAAAACGCATAGAAGGTGAACTAGTTTCTGCTGGATGGCCTAATTGGATTGTTGCAGTAGCTAGTGAAGCTTTAATTTGATTGCTTCCAAGAACACCTGATACTTTCGCGAAGATAGGTAAGATTGGCCAGGGAACTTATAGTAATCAATAAAGTTGTTGCTCTGAAGAAGGTTAGTTTGGACAATCTTGATCCCGAGAGTGTCAAGTTTATGGCGAGAGAGATCATCATATTGAGAGGGCTTGGTGAACACCCGAACGTTATCAAATTGGAAGGTTTATCCACCTCAAGATTGTCCAGCATTTTGTACCTTGTTTTTTATTGCATGGAATATGATCTCAAAGGAATTCTAAAACACCAAAGTGTCAAGTTTTCTGAACCTGAGATCAAATGTTACATGCACCAGCTGCTTAAAGGGCTTGATCACTGCCATAACCGTGGTATCTTGCATCGAGATATAACAACTTCTAACCTGTTAGTTAACAAAGATGGTATCCTAAAAATTGCAGATTTTGGGTTGTCGACACTTTTTGATCCAGAACAAAGCATTCCCTTGACTAGCCATATTGTGACTATATGGTATCGGCCACCAGAACTTTTGCTTGGATCAAATAGCTATGGAGTTGGAGTTGATTTATGGGGTGTTGGTTGTGTACTTGGGGAACTATTTACTGGCAAGCCAATTATGCCTGGTAAAACTGAAGTTGATCAATTGCATAAAATCTTCAAGCTCTGTGGTTCTCCATCTGATGATTTTTGGCTACAATCTAAATTGCCTAATGTAAATATATTTAAGCCGATAGAGCCTTATAGACGGATTCTTCATGCGACCTTTCATGATCTTCCTGCAGCTGCTGTAGGACTAATGGACACTTTACTTTCCATAAAAGCTGAATATCGAGGGACTGCAGCTTTTGCTCTTCAGACTGAGTTTTTCACAACAGAACCATTTGCTTGTGATACCTCAAGTTTGCCACAATGCCCCCCTAGCAAAGAGATCAATGCAGAAAAGATAGAAACCAAGGGGAGTAGGGACGGGAGTTATGCACGTGATAGAAGTGTAAAGGCAATTCCAGCAGCTGAAGCTAATGCAGAGTTGCAGAGTAACATAGACAGAAGACGAATCATTACCCATTCAAAATTCCGGAATAGGATTGAAAAAAACAAATGAATATGTCTCAAGAGGTGTTCTAAATGAAGGAACAAACTCTTCTGCATCTTTTTAGGAGTCGAGAAGAAAAGAGGGCTCAAAGAGTTACACTCAGAGGTCTGCTACTCCTCATCAAAGGAACAATCAGAGAGCAATAAGGAAAGAACCAATTCATGATATCAAGGGAAAGAAGAAATGGTTAGGTCCAATATTGATCCATCAGATAAAATGTATGATCTACTCAGAGAGCATGATGTCATGATGATCTTCAGAACTGCTACGCCTGTGAATCTTGAGAAGGGATCAACAGCTAAAGGGAATGGCCATGACTCTAAGGGAAAGACGAGTCGTCCTTTAGGTTCATCAACATCGTGTAATGACCAAATATCTACTCTTTTACCTGAAAAATGGACCAATATGCAGGGCTTACCATGAGTGCACGAGGCACGGGTCCTAAAAGATCATGAAATATTGAAAGACAACCAATATTTTGGTCCACTTCTATCTGCATCAAAACCAATCGATGTGGATAGAATACTTAGAGTGCATTGACCAACAGATTCAAGAATCTGTTGAACGCGCCAAGCAACAGAAAAAACTAGGTAAAGCTCAGTTTTGAGGTATGAAAACAACAATAAAAACCAACATAAGCTGCTTGGATATCCACTCTTTCTACAGAATGGGAAGGTGAAACTAGTACTTAGACTTTAAAAAAGTTACCAAACAGTTACATGTGACCTTCTGTGCCTCCGATTGTGTATAGATGCAATGATACAGGAACGATGAAGCAAATGTACAAGTGTATTTTTACGGGTATAGGAATAATTATTGTTTATACCTCTGTGAAGACTATTTTTTTTTTGGTTTTTACTTTGAAGTAGAAGTAGATGTAGTATAAGAAATACTAACAATCATGTATCCACTGTCCGAATCTCACGGGTCTGACTAATTCGGATTCACAGCACGGAGAGTTACCTAGGAGTACTTTCATTTCTAAAGCTCGAACTAAAAATATCTAGTTAAGGGTAGAGAACCTTTACCATTAATAAGCCAAATATGACCTGAGGAATGTTTTGGAAACACCATTTTAACTTATGAACATTTCCTATTGTCCTTATGATTGTGATCAGCAAACAACGTACTTGTAAAAAAAATACATCATTTCTTTCACCAAAATGATCTCCAATAGTTGAAATAGTTGTATCAACTAGTTGCAAAACATTTCCCCCCTTTTAGTGTAATTCAAAAAATACTTACTCGCGCTTTACGTTTACAATAAATCGAGGAGAGATTATATGTTAAATTAACAACCATCGTCTACTGCTACATTTCATAAATGAATAATACTTGAAGGGGATTTTGTATTTACATATAAGGTCCAGATACATACCAAAATTTTGAATCACTCACAGTAAATTATTATAAAGATGTAAAAGTCATTAAGTTATTTAACTTATTAGAAATAGTAGTAGACATGTGTAAAGTAGGAATAGTTAAAAGATGTAAAGTAGGTATGGTGTGTCATAAAGTAGATATATTATATTATTATGCACATTATTAAGTAGGATAGTACGTGCATTGTGGTGCATGATTGTAAAATAGCAATAGGATAGAATTTCCTTTCTATATAAAGGAATGTATACATAACATAAAAGGCAGGCAATGCCTAATATATAAAAATCTCTTTCAAAAACTCTCTCATAAAATATTAAAAATAAAACAAATACAAGGATATAACTACTTTAGTAAATTTGGATTTTACCACTTTAGACTGATTCAATCACCTGCACAAATGATAAGTGATTAATGAATTAATAGACCAGATGAAAGAGCGAATCGTATCACATTGTGTATAGTAAAAATCAATTGGAAAGGTCAGTTTTTCACTACTCATACAACTATATTATAATGTATCTGGATATAGATGTACTCATGGTCAGAGTACGTAGGGACGTGATAGAAGTGGTCAAGTCCATTACTTGCTGCATTAAGAAAAAATGCAGGACCTAGCCAGAGAGGAAGAGGCTATGATACTCGATCGAAGTTGTTCATCGTATGAGGCTAAGAAGAAAACAATAGCTAAAGAGAATGAGCATGAGCCTAAGGGAAAGAAGATTCATTCTTTAGGTCCATCAACATCAAGTAGCAATGAGATTACTGCAAATGACAAAACTTCAACTCTCTTTATCAACTAATATGTACAAGGCACGATTCCTAAAAGACGCTCAGAGTGTGATTATCTTACAAGGAAACAATATAATATCCAAAGAGAAAGGTAATGACTTTAAGGAAGAGAAGAACCAACTCTCTTTGACTTCCACCAGCTGCATTAAAACGAAACAGTAGAGAAAACTATAAGTTGCTTGGCATTGACAAAACATTTTTTTACAGAAAAAATGTCCATTCTGACCATCAGTGACATGTGATCTTTGATGATATTGTATGCATATTGGCATGGGAAAACAAATAAATTATGCTAATATGAAACTTGTTTCTTGGTTTTTACATTAATGAATTAGGTGTAGCCTTATTTTACTACTTGTTAAAGTCCCTAACTTGGACAGGCCTGCTTCCCCATTGGGATCTATTGAGTATAGTTGTTGATTCCTGTTTCTTCACTCAAGGTTCGAACTTGTTGTTGGGTTATGAAGGTTGATTAGGGCGTCATGCGGAAGCTTACAAATCATATGATAATAAATTAGATGACAAAAACTTAACTAAAAACATAATATTATTATATGAAATCTAATATAAAAGAAAAATATTAAAACTATTGAGAGAATAAATCTCCCCATAAACAAAAGTCTTTAAACGACTACATTGTGGATTCTATTGTGTTATGCTATGAGAATAGGGATCATCAATTTATAGATCTCCAAACATTTCCTCTAAGGAAAGAATAAACCAAATATGGAAGAAAATTATATTTTCCTTTTAG
>JAJOOO010031698.1:0-15737 GCA_029582685.1 Solanum piurae
AAAAAACTACATATGTATTGGCCTTTGACCATTTCACAATATTATTAAAAGAAATTAAAAGCCATGTATGTATGGAAGTTAGAGAAATTTAAAAATTAGTCAATTTACTATGTATTGGAAAACTTTCTCATTTATTGAAGCATAATTAATGAATAAATTAATAAGAAAAATATAAATTTGACAAAGAAGGGTATAGTTGTCAAAAAATAAATCAGTTTATAGTGTGAACATATATTTGGGCTATTATGGCCAAATTATGGCCAAATTATGGCCAAATTATGGCCAAATTTTCTGGCCAAAAGGATTTTTCCTTTTTTTAATGGTGTGTCAAGTCAAATAGTGACAAGTAAAAATGAATGGAGAGAGTTGTATTTAATAGAAATAGATATAATAGGGTAAATAATCTCTTCATTTTCTGAACTGAACAAGTATTATTGGACAACTATTTTTAATATAGTAAACAAATAAAAATGAATAGGGTATAAGTTAGGGAAAGGATGAAGTGAAAAGCAGGAGACAAATAAAAGTAGGAGCAAATCTACAAGAGGATGAGGGTGTTCATCTGAACGAGCTCGATAAAATTTACTCATAGGTATAAGGTTTTTATTTTTTATTTTAGTATACATACAAATATTTTGAATCTAGCCATTCGCTTAGTGGTTTAGGTGTTCAAAATTCACTGTCATTGAATAAAAGGTAAATAAGTAAAGGTACAAAAAGAGCTTAATCGGAAATATTTCAACAATTAATACTATGTATGTACTTTCACTTTGTGGTGTTGAAAATTTTCTTTTGTTACCTATATTTCATGAATGCATTATATTAGAAAAAGAAATAATGGTATTGCATAGATTTGGATGAGATTTTAAATTTGGAAGGGTCGTTTTTAAATTTTGAATGGAATTGAACCACTAGACACATTTGGTATGGTGTTGTCAATTTTTCGAAGAAAATTAAATGACACCACAAATTTGAAAAATTGAAATTTTTAATGAAGAATAGTTTTATATGGAAAAATGGCACACAACCACCTCAATTTATGCTCTAATTAACTATTTCCTCCGTCCGTCCAATAATAGTTGTCCAACAATACTTGTTCAATTTAGAAAATCAAGAGATAATTTACCTTTTGTGTCTATTTTATCCTTGCTATTAAATTCTCCCTCTGTCCCTAATTACTTGTCCATTTTTGAATTGACACCCAATTAAGAAAACAATAATTGACATAATGAGTTTACCATTTTACCCCTATTAATTATGAAGTTGATGAATTAAAAACTTAAGATTTTCAAGAAATTCTACATTTTTCAAAGTAATTAATTGAGGGTATAATAAGATTTTTTTTGTCATTTCTTGATTTGTCAAAATAGACAAGTAATTAGTGACAGAGGAAATATTATTTATCATCTAACACATTTTTCAAAACATTATATTTAATAAAGTCAAATGATAATATAGTAATATTACCCTTATTAATTATTATTTATTAAGGGATGTGCCAAGTCAATAGTGGACAACTATTGTTGGATAGAGGAAGTATTTGATAGAATATTGTTGGGACAGTTTGATTAAGAAATTAACTTATATATGCTAATAATACAAAGAATTTTTATAATATAAATATATTTTAATACTCTTTCTGTCCAACAATAGTTGTCCACTATTGACTTGACACTCCCCTTAAGAAACAATAAATAGAAGAGTAATTTTATTATATCACCTTTTGAATATAATATATGGAAAAATTCTTTTGGTCATAAAAATATGGCCATAATTTGGCTAGAATGGTAAAAGGACACGTTCACACTATAAACTAGTTTATTTTTTGACATTTTTTTCCTTTAACTTAAATATTGAATATATTATTCAATTATGTTTCCAATACATTGAAAATGATTGATGAGATTAATTATTGATGATTTCATAATTAAACATGAGAAAGAAACCACAAAGTTAACCAAAGAAAACATAAGTCTCACCCAATCTTCTTACTTCAAATTTTCAAGATCTAAAAAAAAATTAAAAATGTGGCGGTAGTAGTAAAAATTTTTTTTTAAAAAAAGACTATAATTTTTTCAATTTCTAAATTTCCTCCTTTCTACTTATTCTTTTTTCTTTATTTATTTTTCATTTCTTATTTCTTAATGATAAATTTTTTTTTAAAAAAAGTACAAAAGAGGAGTAAAGTACAGGCTATCTATTTTAGTTCATAATTTCTAATCGTGAAAAGATAATTTATAAAAGATAAAGTATATCTGAAATTCACCAAGTTGGCAAAACAATTACTCTTATTTATTTAAAGGAGTTGTTGTTACACATGAATTTTCTAGAAAAAAGTTAAATGATAAAAATATATTTTATCCAATTATACTTAGAATATATGTGAGCGAAATATGAAGAAAACTGATATGTTAAAATATTAAGTATACATAGTTGTAGTCACAATATTTTTTTTTGCTCTCAAATTAATTTTTTTTAAAAAACTGATTAAGAATTTTTAAAATTAAGTAATTTTATTGTATTTATTATATGAATAATTTAAATTACCTATTTAAATAATTATTTAAATTCAATTTTAAATAATTTTTAAAATATAATGAAAATAGTTCAATAATAACAGTCAAAATTCAAAATACTTTAGAATCAGTAGATATCGACACAAAGAAATACTAAAAATCATATGGTTCATAAGTGTCGATCCTATTTCACAACAACCCAAGATAGTTACACATTAGTGTTGTAGTTTTGATATTTGTTATTGTAATTATTATGTTTTAAAAAATTAAACTACATATTTACTTATTATGTTTTAAAAATTTAAATTACGTAGTTCTACAATGTGTTGATTTTTATCAATTCTAAAGTATTTTGAGTTTTGATTATCGTTATTGAAATATTTTTCAAATTATATTTAAAAACATATTTTTATGTATATTATTAACATGTATTTTAATTGTCTCATTAAGTAGAAAATTCTATATTAAATGAAAATATTTTTTAAAAAATGTATCCTAACGGGAAAATCCTTTTCGCCATAATTTGGCAGAATTGTAAAAGGACATGTTCACACTATAAATTAGTTTATTTTTGGACATTTTTTATCCATAATTAATGTGTTATTCATGGCATAGTTATAAATGTCTTATCATCAATTATTTTTTAGAAACATCTAATTTTCAAAATAACATTTTTTTTCTCTTGAAAAACATCGATTATATATATAGACTAATCTATTTAGTTGATTATATTTAAAGAAAAATTCAACTAAATTTTTTTGAATCTACATTTAATTACTATATTTTACTAAATTTGTATTACAAAATAATTAAGTATAATCTTAAGTAGACAAGATAGTCATTTGTAGTTACTATTAATGAGAAATTTAATTGTTTTCTTCAATGAAGAGATTTATTTTAAGTGAAAACATAATTTTTCAAAGGTATGCATTGGTACCTTATGAACATTTGTTTAAGGTACAATTCAATTATTTTTTTAACTAAAGCGTACATATTTTTATTAACTGAACACATTTTAAAAAAAATAAAAATTGAATGAACTATACACATACACAAAAATACTTTATTTTTATTAACTGAAAAAAATATTTAGATATAGATAAATAAAGAAATCCATAAATAAGATGTTTAAGACTGAAATTAATCATTGAAATCAAAAGGTTTTTTAAAAAATCACATGTGAGAAGTATCAAATATATTACTGAACTTTGCGAGAAGTATCACATTGAAAGAAGTTTCTAAAATTACCTTGAATGTAATTAACTTATTTATAGCATTATGTCATATTTTCACTATAAAATGTCAAAAATAAAATAAAATTATAACACAAAAAATTACTTTCTTAATTTTTAATACATAAAATTCATCTAACTATTAAATTTATCACACGAAACTTATCTTTCTATAGTTAACGCATAAAAGTACAAACTTTATTAAAAATAAGTTTTGTTATTATCTATAAAGAATAATCTTTAAAGTTTATCGTAAAAAAATATTTTATTTATTTTTTAAAAGATGATTATGAAATATAATATTCAAATCAGTATATTAGTGAAGAAAAAAAATAAACAAATCATATTATTTTTTAATATTGATGATAGTGTATTTAATATACTATAATGAAATTAAAATAAAGAAAACAAATGCAATATTATCCCAACAAATTTTGTGTTATGAAGTTAGATATTAACGAATATTTTTTTTGTGTGCTTGATTTTAGAATTGAATGATTTGTATATAATAGAAATAAATAAATGTTAACTTATTTTACAAGTTCAAGACTAGAAAATTATTGATAAACTGTATCCAAAAATATCTTATGGAATTAGAATTTGTATAATTTAATTTTACATGTAATGGAAAAGAAAAGAGAAAGGATGACCAAAAAAGATGAAGAAAAAGGAACAAAGAAAGAGTGAATTAGGAAGAATTAAAAGAAGGTGAAGTTAGATTGTAATGGGTTCCACATTATAAAGTCCATTGAATAATTTCCTTCACACAATTCTAATTCATTAAACATAATAATTATTGTTCACACGTATTTTTAGAAGTTTAGGAAATAGTAGTAATAAATACTTGACTTTACTTTGAAAGGAAACAAGTTTAAATTAGTCTTTTTAGAATTCTGGCCAGTTATGGCCACATAATTCTGGCCATTTAGCACTTCCCATAATAAATACAATGTCTTAAAAAATATAATAGGGAAATGACTATAATTAATGATAAGGGTAAATTAGGAACTAAATGTAACATTATTCTTTGATTTCATAACGTGAACAAGTATTGTTGGACATCCTAAAAGAGTATTATGGACAACTATTGTTGGACGGAGAAAGCATATCATTATTTAGAAATAGTGTTTGTTTCCCTCGTGAATTTATGGAAAATTTATTTTATAAAACATAATTTTTTTCACACATTTTTCATTGAACCAAAATTCATTGGGAAAATAAATTCTCACTTGAAAACTTCTATGTGAAAACACACTACTATTTTTCTTTATCACTGATTCAATCAAAATATTTATAAAAATAGCCACAAGCATATTTCAGTGAGAAATTTCAATAAGAAAATAGTGGTCTTGTAGTGTACTCGTAACAAATAATTATTCTATTTTCCGGTTTATTAGACCATATTATTATAAAATTACTAGTATAAAAATATTATAGGCACGATCAGTGCACAAAAATTAAATTCAAGATTCATATTTTTTGCTTTATGAATGATGATTTGTGATGTTGTCTTCTTTTCAATACACCAAAATTAAAAATGATAATTTAAAAAACGGAGAAAAACCTAAAATATTCTTAAATTATTAGAATTGGTAAAAAAAATAACTTTCGTTAACCTATTGACCACTTCCTCCACCTCCTGCTCCTCCTACTCTTTCGTCATCGTCGCCTGCTTCCTCTCAGTCCAATCCTCGCCATTTACTCTCTTTTCCATGGCCTTGATATCATTAACCATATTTACCTGAGTCCTCTTCTCTACCGCAGAGATCCGTGACACCCGTTGGTTATGGCGTTAATATAAAATGACACCATTCCAAATAATGGAGTTTTTAATTGGTTGGATGATTTAATGGGTGAATTCGGGTTTGGATTAAATTAAATTAGTTTTGATTATTTATTTTTTCTAACGAATTAAAATGTGACACATATTAAATGAGAAAATTAATTAATTAAAGTAATGAGGTTGTTTGCGAGAAGGGTAATAAAGGGCCACAAAGTTTAACCCCGAAGGCATTTTGTGGCCAACAATTTAACGAATGGTATTTTTGTATCAATTCCAATAGTTTAAGGGTATTTTAAACCCTTCCCCATTTAAAAAAAAATGATTATACATTTGATAAATATGGTTAGGGGTGTACATGACCGGGGTGGTTCGAGTTTTTCAAATATAAAATCAAACCATTTGTGTCAAATTTTTAAATTTATAAACCAAACTAAAACCAATAAAACTCAGATTTTTTTCGGGTTTTTCAACATTTGTTTTTTTCGGGTTGGTTCAGGCTTTTCAAACGATCAAATCAAACCATTTGTGTCGAATTTTAAAATTTTTAAATCAAATCAAACTAATAAACCTCAGATTTTTTTGAGTTTTTAGATTATTATTTTTTGGTGAAGTATTCATACAAACATATAATTAACTTGTGCTCCAAATATTTTTCTTTAGTCCAATCAAAATACAACTATCTAAGGTGTTTCTTTAGAAAATACACAAAATATGATATGAGTGATTGATGAGTCTGAGATTTTGACTCATTTAGGGCTTTGTTTACATAGTTTTATTGTCCTCAATGCCTAATTTATGCTCTAAACTAATGTTAAAGTATTGATTTGCAGTAATGAAGGCAAAGGAGCAAGGCAAGGACATTACCAGGCAAAAAGGAGTGAAAAAGCTGAAGAAGTTGAAGAAAGGAAATCCTGGTGATCGCCAAGATCACTCAGCGAACCACCAAGTGGCTCTTCAGCTCGCCTAATGTTACAACATGCCAGCCCTGGGAACAAGCCAACTTGGCGATGGAAATGGACAGTCGGCGAACCACCGAATGGATCGGCGACAACAATCCTGATCGCCTAAAGTTACAGCAGTACAATAGTGCTGAGGCAATTCAAGAAGGCGATGAAGAGAGGCACTTGGCGCAGTCCACAAGCTGGAAATTTAGGAGAGTATAAAAGGGAAATTTTAAAAAGAGTTCAGAGAGTCCGAAATTCTGAAGAACTGTTCTGAGTGTTTGAGAGCTTTTACCTTGAGTTTTTAATCCCAAACACTTTTCTTAGAGTTTTGAGTAGAGATTTCAAGTGAGTTTTGAATTTTAGTTGAATTGAAGAATTGTAAAGACTTGAAATTCATTACCCAACTCATGGACAACATAGTTGGTAATTGTTTCTTTTTTTTATGATGTGTGGCTAAAACCCCTATTCTTGGGGTGTGATTATGTGATTAATTGTCTTAATTAGCTTATGGGTGTTAGTAATTATTGATTTAATTGATGTTTTGAAGTGGGTTTGATTGATAGGTGAGGTTTAGTTTATGAATTATAGTTGCATATGCAATTCTAACTTAGTATTCTAGGCTTGCTTGAGAAATATATTTTAGAATTAAGGCTATCAATTGACGATTGTAGTGTTTGGGTTATCGTTGATTCATCTCGAGAGAGTGAATCTAAATTTGATCCTACTAATCTAGCTCGAGAGAGTAGATTAATTGAGGTTTTGGGTTGTTTCTACTGTTATGCTTGTCGAGGTTCGAGAGAACTCGCCTGAATTGTAATACGTTACCGAGAGATGGCTATTGCATATATAGTCTTGCCTACCCACTAAGACTCAACGAATTTCAATAATTGGTAATCACCCGTATAGCGAAATTGGCATTTAATTGATCACATCACCAATGATCCCTCTCTATTTGATTACTCCCCTGTTTTTGTAGTTGTTGTAGTTGTTACTTGACAAACATAATCTCCCCATCTGACATTCGTTGTCAAACATTACAATTTATTTTACTTTCTTTCGATAATGTCTACTTCTACAACCGATTAGAATGCACCATTTACTTCTTAATTGAATTCCATTTCATACCACTCCCTGTGGGATCGACCTCAACTCTTTGTTGGGCTTATACTAGATTATGATTGCCTACACTTAGTATTGGATGAAATGTAGTTGAGCGTTATCAAGAATGGCGCCGTTGTCGAGGAGTGGTGTTTAGAATTCTCTTATTGAAGTTTGTATGTGATCTTACTGTGTTTTCGTTGAACCTATTTTCTTTTGCTTGTTGTTTGTTGCCCTTGAGCCTGTGACAAAATGAGTGTCAACGGAAGCAACGCCAGCCAGCTGGGACACAATAACGACATCAGCAACTTGAATGATGTGAATGAAGTACATTTGGGTGGTGTAGGTGTTATCTGGTTGCCTCTGGTCGTGGGAAATACGGGTTTTCAAGTGACAAGCACGATGTTGCAACTATTGCAAATGAAAGGGTTGTTTGGAGGCTTGGCTCATGAGGATCCCCATGACCATATACAGAATTTTATGGACGTGTGTGGTCCATTTTCTTTCAAGAACATCTCCCAAGAGTCTGTTTGATGTCGTTTGTTCCCTTTTTCACTGATAGGGGAGGCAACTAAGTGGTTAACCGACCTACCAAGGGACTCCATTACCACTTGGGATGAACTTACTGAGGCGTTCTACATCAGATTTTTCCCTCATTTGAGGATGATGTCATTAGAGATAATATCCAGGGCTTCAAACGCTTGGATGGTGAGCTACTTCATGATTCGTGGCTACATTTGCAGAATTTGCTGCTCAAATGTCCAATTCACGGACTCCCGAATAATGTCTTATTACAACATTTCTATCGGAGTCTAAATTCAGTTAACAAAGGTGTGACTGACCAACTCGTCCAAGGGGGAATCATGCAGCAACCATTCGAAATTGCATCCACTTTGCTTGATGGCATGACCAAAATCAATCATGCTTGGTATACAAGAGAGGATCAAGTGTCTCCTTTAACCTTTAGGATGACCAAGGAAATAATTGGAAAGGGCCAAGAGCGAGTTCAAAACATGGCCAAGATGATGACCCAAATGGATTTGTTGTTGAAACATGTCATGGGTAGTGGTTTTAAAGCTGTGAATGTTGTTGGTGTTAGTGGGGTGAACCCCGATGATGCACACTTTGAGGCTCTATATAATGAGGAAATGGGGTTTCTTGCAAATCAAGGAGGATGTTTCCGTTCAAACTATCCAAGGCCGGGCGGGAATCAAGGTTGGAATAGAGAGCGTGATAACAATTGGAGAGACCGTGAGAGGGAATGGTGTGTTCGTGGAACTCACTAGAAAGAGAGATATGGGTACAAAGAAAGAAATGTGCCTCCCCATGAGTGTCAAAAGCCAAAAGAGCAAAGGGTTGACTCAGAAAAATTTCTGCACTGAAGATATACTTTCACGTATTCTCAACAAAGTGGAACGGTCGGACAAGGCACTAAAAGAAATGAAAGACGACGTCTCCACTCTAAATCAAACTGTTACTTCTAAGTCGGTGTCCATTAAGCAGCTAAAAACACAAATGGGTCAAATCTCGCCTAAAGACCCTTGGATCACCTTTTTATCCTTCATTTTTGTGAATTGTGTTCTGTAACTTTCGGCGATACGCCTGGGCTCGCCTAGTTCTCTCGGCGATTCGTCGAATGCCCCTTATGATCATCCTTCTGCGCCCCAATTTTTTGAAAATATTCTGTGACATTCGGCGAACTACTTCTAGTTCGCTGAATTGTGTCGGCGGTTTTCCAAAAGGCCCTAGACATCACTGACCTGTGCTGATGTTTGAGAAAACAGCTCAGCGAGTTTTCCTGCAACTTTTCAATTGTGCACTTTTTGAGCTAAGTTTGACGTTTTCAACTTTGTTTCGCAGGCATGGCTAGACCCAAAGTTTCCGGAAGAAATCAACCGCCCCGCAAGCGGGCTAGAGGTGTTGTTATAAATGAGGGAGTTGCACCCTCCCAAAATGCACCAGCTAAACTAACTCCGACTGGGGGGAAAAGGAAAAGGCAAAGGCCCGTGTTGCCAACACCAGCGGAGGGGAGCTCCGACAGCGAGGGAATCTATGCCACTCACCTCACAACCTTTAATAGTGAAGACCACTCAGGTGTCAGTTCACTAGTCTCTGTGTCTAAGCCGAAAGACGATCAACTTCTCCAGGCTAGAAGAGCGCTCTAAGGAAATGCATGATCCAACTCGAATCCCAGTGTCTCCTACACCTTCACCTTCTCCACCTCCTCCACCTCAAGCTCAGGTAGTAGAGCATGTACCACCAGTTCAGGCTCCTCTACCACGGTCACTGAATAAATTAAGGGCCGAGGGTTTGAGGACCATTCTTGAGGAAAAGTGTTTGTCTACTGATGGTGTTGCAGACCGGTACCTAAAGGTGTGGAACACCATAAAGTTCCACAAGTTTGAGATTTTCACAAATCCCTAAGGCTCCTACATTCCTACTTGGGTCTGGGAGTTCTACTCTGCATATGGGAAGCTGGTACCAAAAGGGAAGAAAAAGTCCCGCCCTTTCAAGCCAGTTGAGTATGTGGTAGTGCGGGGCCGGAGAGTCAAATGCAGTAGCACAGACATCAATGAGGTGCTAGGGTGCACGGAGAATATATTCCATTACTTGATGGATCGGATACAAAAGAAGACCCTTGATAACTTGAAGGGTTGGTTAGCACCGTTGATATCCGATATCACACTACGGTATATTGAGGAAGGAGCTCCAATAGAGAAGAAGGACTTGAATGTGGTTGCTAGTTATTGGTTCGGATTCATCAGCAACACTTTGATGCCCTCACAAAATGAGTTGATACTCAGCTATCTGAAAGCTGTATTGTTGGGTTTATCATTGATATGGATGATCTTAATCTTGGTATGATCATCGTTAGGAGATGGCCATGAGGGCCAAACAGAGCTAGACCTCTCTCCCATTCCCAGTATTGATCACAGAGTTGTGCAGGCGGGCCTGTGTTCTGTTGATTACCAAGACGGGTGTGGAAGTGACTATCACTTCCTCTACTGACATTTGGAGGATAAAGGCCGAGTATATGAGGGACGAGGTTGATAAGAGGAGAGCTGCACCGGTGGATACATCCCCGGTAGTTGATGTTAATATGTTGCCGATAGAGGCAATCATTCCCCCTCAGGCCAGTGAACCTACAAGTACCCCTGGCACCTCTATTTTTGTACCTTCTGGTTTGACTATTGTTCACCCTCCTACTGTTGCTGCATCTTCCTGACTCTTGATCACACAGGTGATGCTATACAAGATGGGCCACCTAGCCCATTCTACTAATGTTCGTGCCTCCCGGGTGGAGGTTGTTCTGCCTTGCCTTATTGAGAGGGCGATTATTGTTGCCCTAGCCCCGATCAGGGTTGAGTTGAGAGTGCACAAATAGTTGATTGATGCACATGGACTTGCATCGGATACCCTGACTATAAAGGTAGAGGCTTGTGGGCAGGGACATAGTGCCTCTGAGGATGTGACAGTCTTGAAGGCCGATATTCTTGGGTTGAGTCGGGATGTCGATGAGCTGAAATCCACCAATCTATCCATGATATTGGCACAATGATCCTCCCGGAGGTTCTGAGTACAGAGTTCCCAGCCAGTTCAGATGTTCCTCCGGCTACTACGATTGAATATGTTTCTAAGGATGATGTGGAGGTTGAGTCCGAGGCTAAGACAGATGAAGAGGAGCTGGGTGTTCATGATTCAGCTATGTATGATGATCTGGAGGACCTTAAAGGGGCCATGTTTGATACAACTGTTGAGGCATCATTGAGGGACACATTGATAGTGGGCTCCAGTGAAGCCAAAGATGATATTACATCGGGCACTGATTCCCAGACTGATGGAGTTGCTGATATGCAGAGTCTACCACTTGCTTAGCCTGAAAGGGGGATTTTGACTCTTTTCAGTTTTATGTTTAGTTATTTCTTTGCATTTGAGGACAATTGCTAGTTCAAGTTGGGGGTGTGAGGTATTTCCATACCTACCTCTTTTGGGTTGTTTTTGTTGATATTGTTGATGTTTTTGTGTTTGTGTAACTGATGGATGTGTTGATATATCTTTGTTTTGATCCTTTGAGTTGGTCCATTGTTTTTAATGTGAATGTTGGTTTTGACCCGTATTGAAAATTGCCACCTCTTGATGTGTGTGATTATGGTTGTTCTCTTACAATTTTGAGTGTCTGTTGTGATCAATACCGATGACTTAAATAGTGCTCTTGATTGAACGATAAGTGTGTGCAAATTTGATGAGGCAAATCGAGTTGCATAAGACATATGTGAACTCATAGCATCTCATTGTGACTAAGCCGGTTGTTGAGTTGACCTCTTGTGATGATCATTGCACGCTAGCTGAAAATTATAGAGTCTTGTATAATGATTGTGTTGAATGTCATGTGCGGAGACTTCTTTGAAATCTGTGTTTAATAATACATAGAACTTGCCTCGTTTGTCCAATCGATTAATGTAGGCGAATGATAGATATGATCTTAGGCACCATTTGTGGAGAGTGAACCAAAATTGCTTTTATACCTCTTTGTGACCAGCTTGTGAGAGTGTGAACCTAGCTTGACATCATTTGAGTATATCCTTTTCTTTGTATGAAACTTGAACAAATTTGACTTCTTTGTCCTATCACTTATAACCTTCATGAAGCATTGGATTGTTTGAATAACCAACTTAGGCCAAAAGCCTAAGTTACAGTTGTAGTGTAAAAGGAGGAAAGCCAAAAGGGTTGAGGAATTTTCCCTTGAAGGATCATGTTGAAAAAGATAGAACCCCTCCATGTAAAAAATAGAGAGAAAGAGAAAATGATTGAATAAGAATGAATTGTTGAAATGAAGTGTGTGAAATGAGCAAAAGAAGTGGGGTATCCAATGAGTCATGCTTAAATGAACATAAGCATGATTAGTCACTAAGCTAAAATTATCATACATTTACCCTCAACCCCGTTACAAGCCTTGAAAGACCTATGTTCTCTTGATTGAGCTTAATGTCATGTTAATTGGAAAATACGGGCAAGCCTATGGGGAAATATCATGCATGTGTTCATCTTTGGGAGAGTGAGATTTTCTTTTGATTCCAAAACTTTGAAAGTTTGATGAGCTTTGTGGGAGCATGGAATCATTTTTTATGCGAGGGCATTCAAATGCTTTTGTTGAGCTTGAACTTGCATTTGAAGCAAGCATTGTGAGCTTGAGTTTCATTTGATAATGATTAGTCACAGTTTGAATCTTAGAGTGCACAATTAAACATTGCATGAGTAATTTGAACCTCTTGTGTGCATTCATGTTGAGTCTTGAGTAACACTGTTTGTAGACATCCTTGTTGAATTGATTGATCTTGAGTTTTACTAGAGGACAAGCAAAAATTTAAGTTGGACGTGTTGATGAGTCTGAGATTTCGACTCATTTCGAGCTTTGTTTTCATAGTTTTATTGTCCTCAATGCCTAATTTATTCTCTAAACTGATGTTAAAGTGTTGATTTGCATCAATGAAGGCAAAGGAGCAAGGCAAGGACATTATCGAGCAAAAAGAAGCAAAAAAGCTGAAGAAGTTGAAGCAAGGCAATCTTGGTGATTGCCAAGACCACTCAGCGAACCGCCGAGTGGCTCTTCAGCTCGCCTAATGTTACAACATGCTAGCCTTGGGGAACAAGCCAATTTGGAGATGGAAATGGACAGTCGATGAACCGCCGAATGGATCGGCGACAACGATCCTGATCGCTTAAAGTTACAACAGTCCAATGATGCTGAGGCAAGTCAAGAAGGTGAAGAAGCGAGGCACTTGACGCATCATTTAGAAGAGTATAAAAGGGAAATTTTAAAAAGAGTTCAGAGAGTCCAAAATTTTGAAGAACTGTTCTGAGTGTTTGAGAGCTTTTACTTTGAGTTTTTTATCCCAAACAGTTTTCTTAGAGTTTTGAGTAGAGATTTCAAGTGGGTATTGAATTTTAGTTGAATTGAAGCATTGTAAGACTTGGAATTCGTTACCCAGCTCATGGACAACATAGTTGGTAATTGTTTCTTCCTTTTTATGATGTGTGACTAAAACTCCTATTCTTGAGGGTGTGATTATATGATTAATTGTCTTAATTAGCTTATTGGTGTTCGTAATTATTGATTTAATTGCTGTTTTGAAGTGGGTTTGATTGATAGGTGAGGTTTAATTTATGAATTGTAGTTACAAATGTAATTCTAACCTAGTATTCTAGGCTTGCTTGAGAAAGAGGTTTGAATTAAGGCTATCGATTGACGATTGTAGTGATTGGGTTATCGTTTATTCAGTTCGAGAGAGTGAATCTAAATTCCATCCTACTAATCTAGCTCGAGAGAGTAGATTGATTGAGGTTTTGGGCAGTTTCTACTGTTATGCTTGTTGAGGTTCGAGAGAACTCGCCTGAATCGTAACAGTTGTTCGAGAGATGACTATTGAATCTATAGTCTAGTCTACCCACTAAGACTCAGCGAATTTCAATAATTGGTAATCACCCGTATAGCGAAATTGGAAATTAATCGATCACATCCCCAAGGATCTCTCTCTATTTGATTACTCCCCTGTTTTCGTAGTTGTTGTAGTTGTTACTTGACAAACCTAATCCCCCCATTTGACATTTTTGTCAAACATTACAATTTACTTTACTTTCTTTCGATAATTTCTACTTCTACAACCGATTAGAATGCACCATTTACTTCTTAATTGAATTCCATTCCGTACCACTCCCTGTGGGGTCGACCCCAACTCTTTATTGGGTTTATACTAGATTACGATCGCCTACACTTAGTCTTGGATGAAGTGTAGTTGAGCATTATCTATGATCAGAGGTGTATCCAGGATCTCAAAAATATGGGGGCACCATTATCTTCAAAATAGACAATTAATTCAACTATAAAAAAATTACGGTGACAACAAGTTGACGAGCAAGAAGCAACCTTTATATTGTAATCTATTAGCAAAAAACATCATTCACTTACAATTTCCCTCGATGAGTTTTTATATTGTGAAAATGGTCAATAATGACATCATTACTTACATGTTTAACTATACTACAATCTATATAGCAAACTAAACAACCATTCAAAAAATCTTCATCCATCTTATTACGTAGATCATTCTTTATGTACTTCATTTATAAGAATGCTCTTTCCACGCTTGCGGTAGCAACATGAATAATCAAAGTTAGCTTCACAAGTAGATACACAAGTGACCAAGTTTGATCTAGTTTTGTCTCTATCATCACTCCCTTCAAGTTGAGAAGCTTGTTGTCACACTTTTGAGCATAGACAATAAAATCATCAAGTTGAAAATTGAATTTACAAAGCTCTTTATCACCAAACTCATTTGGATAGTACTCGACTAGTTTCATTATTCTATCCTTGTGAAAATTCGCAATTGAATCAACCGAACTCAAACTAGCCATACCGAGGAGTAAGTCACTAGTCACAACATCAACACGATTATTAAGCTCTTGAAGTGCCAAATCAATGACGACATAAAATACTTCCACACGAAAATGATGCAAATATGAAATATTAGAGCTCTTACGCTTCGACTTTCCATTAGAGTAGTCTTCATCCATTTTGGGAATTAAAATACCATGTTTACCACAAAATAAGTTAACCTCATCCAACATAGAATCCCATTCATCCTCTCTCATCATTTGCAATCTTTTTTTGAAAGATAAAGCAATCACATAACATTAATGATATCTTGATCTTTCTTCTGTAAAACTTTATTCAACTCATTTGTCAATACAACTCCTTAAACATCAAGTGCAACATAAAGACAAATTAAAATTCATGAATCGCGCTCAAAAGATTTTTCACTGCAAATCTATCAAGATGATTTGGACAATTACGTTTCATATCCTTAAGCACATTCACAATTGAAGAAAAAAGAACAAGTAAATTGTTCAAGGTTTTATAATGAGACCCCCAACGAATATCACCTGGTCGTTGGAGGCCACGTTCTTGATTCAAACCTTGCCCTGTATGAACTTCTCCAAATTTAAGCAACTATTTCAACTTATCTTCTGGATGTTGTCTAAGTGAATCTCTACGTTTAAATGAAGCTCCAATAGTTGATACGCTCAAATTACACCTCCCTAAAGAAGCATAAGCGATCGTTATCAAGTAAAGAACCCAACTTGTAGGTTGGGGTCGATCCCACGA
>JAJOOO010031699.1:0-19269 GCA_029582685.1 Solanum piurae
CCGATTCACTAACAATTCCACACAACTAGATATAGTTAATGGCATAAATCAACAGCCCACAACAATCTAAACATAATTTTATTATCATCGAATCAAAATCAATGTACCAACTTTATGGAAAAATTTAGGAAACATGGAAAGACATGGGTTCATGGAATTTTCTTTCTTAAAACCATCAACAAACATCAATAATAACATAAAACATCATTAAAAATCATTTAATGCAAGAACGCATGCTTAGAATCGAAATTTGGTTCTTTTGTCTTTTTGGAAGAACCTTGAAATTATTTGGATTGAGCTCCTTGAAAGAAAGAGAAATCAAGGATAAAGGATCCCCATACCTTTACTAAGATTCCCCAAGAAATTTGATGAACAAAACGTCTTGAATCCACAACCCTAGCTCCCACTTCTTCTTCTTCTTCGTTGGGAACTTCTAGAGAGAAAATATAGAGAGAGGAAGAACTCTTGCTTGTTTTGGGAAAATAATGAGTTATAGGAATGTTTTAAAACCTAAAACCATTTATATATATATATAATATAAACCATTTAAAATCAACCCCACCTAATAACACATAAAAACGAAATTACTTAAAAACTCTTCACTTGGGCAGCCCCGTCAGGAACCACACGAAATACCATCAACACTCAACACGATCACAAACGAACACACAGTTAGGCTCTAGTTACTCTAGTTTGTTTTTAGGATCGTTACACCCATGATGTGATGGAATTGTTTGGTAATTCGGCTAACACTTTATTAGCTTCTCCCGTTAAGGACAGTGGAAATAACCGCAACCGAATTGACTCTTGTGACACATTTTTGAATGAAAAAGGGCTGCAAACCTCTGTAAAATTTCTCACATGCTCATGCGGGTCTTCATGATCTAGACCTCCATATAGTCCCCTAATTTGAAGTAGGTGAAGAGTGGTTCTAGTGACTTCAAACATCGCTTTCTCATCAGCTTGTGGGATGCAAATTGCACCCATTTCACCCGATTGAGCTGGGTTGTAGACACTATTGATATCGTCTATACCATCCTGTTGACCTTCTTGATTATCATTCATCTCCTGTTCACTCATGTTCACTTCTACGTAGACCAACCAACACTTACACAAAACAGCCAAAGATAATTCAACTACATCCAACAAATGTGAAAGTATCAATCCTCTAATCAAAGAATTCTATGTAATGCTACTCCCCGGCAGCGGCACCATTTTGATTAACGTATCAAGACACTTCATCCAATACTAAGTGCCAACGATCCTTAGTCAGTAATATAACCCAACTAAGTGAGTTGGGGTCGAATCCCACAGAGAGTAGTTTTTCTTTCAAATTCGAAAATGAAGATATGTCAACAATTTCTTCAATTGAGCACGTATTACACTTTTTTTTATTCTAGTTCCAAATATCTGGATCCTATTATCACTCCAGTTTCACACTTCAACAAGAAACGATCAAATAGTAAAATAAAACTTGGGGTAATGACCAACTAATTGCCAAATTTTAACTTACTGGGTGAATATCGATGCAAACAATAGGATGATTTGTCATGGGTAGGTCGGACCATATGTAAAGTAACTTTCTCTCGAACAATTACCTTTTCTATGTCAAATTCTCTCGAACTTCGACACTAACCGGAATATGCCCAACCATTGGTCCTCATCAAATCCACTCTCTCGAGCTGGATACAAAGGATTGATCCCATGTTTCACTCTCTCGAGCTGAAATCATGGTGACCCACTACTAAGGATGCTGAGATATCTACTTTGGCTCTGCACCTCTCTCTAGAGCAAGCACACAACACTGAGCTTTGTTACACTAATCATGCAATTCGACTTCAATACGCTGCAACAACTTAGACCCACTTCAAATTAATGCCTTTATTTGCAATTCAGCGACACCCACTTAGTAAAACCCAACAATTGGCTTCATAGTCAAAATTTCAAGAAGAGGGTTTTAGCCACTCATAGCAAAAATAAAAAAATCAACAACTACCATGTTCTCTACAGCTGAGTAATTGAAATTTGAAAGATAGAAATTACCAAAATCTTCTCTATTACAAAATATTAACCAAGAATCTTGCTAAAAACCCTTGAAAATCACAATGGTAATGTTTTTGCTCTCAATTTTCTATCCATCGCATTTGTGAATGCCTTTCTCTCTCTAGCCAAAACTAATTTAAACAAGTCTGATGTGTCACTGTTTAAGACCACTCGACGAGGTAAGTCGGGCGTCACCGACAGATCGATGACTTACCGATTGTTCTTCATCTCGCCTTCATTTTTTACTTCTTCTTGGTAAAATATGAGAGTACCACTTGAGAGATACTCGGTCGGATGAAACCCCTGTCTAACAAATCGTTCAACTGTTCTTTCAACTCGACCAGATCCATTCTATAAGGAGTAATGAAGATGGGTTGTGTATTCGTAAGAAGTTCAATACCAAAATATATTTCTCGCTCGGGAGCAATTCTGGGAAAATCATCATGGAAAACTTTTGGGAAATCGTTAACCACGGGAACTGACTCAAGAGAAGGGGTTTCGAAATCTAGATCCCTCACCCTAACTACATGGTAAAGGCAACCTTTCGAGATCATCTTTCTATCCTTAAGGTAAGACACAAATTTCCCTCTAGGCATAGAATTTTCCCCTTTCTACTCTAAGATAGGCTCATTCGGAAATTAAAATCTAATCACCCGAGTTCTACAATCAATAGAGGCATAACATGCATGTAACCAATCCATATCAAGAATCACATCAAAGTCTAACATGTAGAAGCTCTACCAAGTCAACAAGAGTAACTATATTGGATAAGGAAATGGTACATATTCTATAAACGCTCTTAGCCACCATAGAATCACCAACATGAGTAGAAATAGAAAAAGGTTCTAATAACACTTTCGGAGGAACATCAAACCTCATTGCCACATAGGGCATCACAAAATATAAGGTAGCACCGAGATCCAACAAGTCATACACATCAATAAGAAAGACTTTTAACATACCGGTCACTACATTCGGGGAGATCTCTTGGTGACCTCCAGATTGAAGAGCATAAAAGCAATTTTGCTTTGGAGCATTGGAGTTTGAACCGCTAGGAGGAGCTTGCTTTCCCTCTCTTCCTTGAACCTTAAGCATTGGACAATCTCTCATATTGTGACCACTCTTTCCACAACTAAAGCAACCATACATGCCAACTAGGCACTTACCATCATGCTTTCTTCCACACTTTGCACAATTAGGTCTAGCCACATAAGAACCACTACCATTACCTCCTTGAGGTTTAGACTTGGAAACTCTATCTTTGTTGACCCTTGGAGCACTAGAGGAGCCTTGGTTGGAAAAGCTTTGTTTGAACCTTGGTCGACCTTGTCCATTTTACCTAGCATTGGAGAAGTTCCCATCACATGTTCTAGCTCTTTACACCTCCCTATTCTTTTCCTTCAGTTTTGATTCCTCAATTTGTTGAGCATACACAATAAGTCTTGAGATATCCATGTCATGATGAAGCATTGTTTTACGACATTCTTTTTCAACCAAGTCGAACATGCCGGTCAAAAACCTACTCATCTTCTCCCTCGAATCCGCCACCATAATTGGAGCATACTTGGATAATTGAGTGAAATTTAAGGCATACTCTTCACGATCATATTTCCTTGACGAAGGTTAATGAACTCTTCCACCTTAACTTCCTTCAACTCTCGGGGAATGAAACTATCAAGAAATGGCAATTTAAAAAATTCCCATTCTACCGGGCCCACTCCTACGAGTCTAATTCCCTTCCATTGATCATACCACACTTGAGCAACATCTTTCTATTGGTAAGCGGCTAACTCCACCTTCTCTTTCGCAGTCACCCCCACAATAGCAAGTACCTTGTAGACCTCGTTGATAAACCTTTGTGTATCCTTTTCTACTCTGGTGCCATGAAATTTCTGGGGATTCATTCTTGCAAAATCTCTCACTGTTGAAGACACTAAATTCACATTAGGATTTATCGGAGTTGCACCCTCTCTATTGACCTGAGCAATCACGGCTTGAGTCAACAATTAGATAGTCGACCTAAACTCTGCATGGGTCACATTCTCAACAAAAGGATCAATCGAAGCTTGAGGAGGAGCTCCTTGATTCACATTGCCATCCTCCATACTTGTAGCATTAGCCTTTCGTGTATTAATACCATGAAGACACAAGAGAAGGATAGGAGAGGGACTTATAGAGTTAAACTCTATGGAAAGACTTAAGAGTAATGAACGAAGTGTAGTTTCTTAATTATCTTGTAGCCTTTCATTCATAAATGTGGCACGCTTCACACCTATAAACAAGACTCTATTAGACTTGGCTTATTAGTCATCATCTTAGAATCATTCTACACCTTGTGCTCTGATTACCAAGTTTGTCACGACCCAGGGGTACATCCTAGATGTAACCTGACGTATAGAACATCGAAGGACTCCATACAAGCCACTTAGTATATCATAACATAAGCAATAGAAAAATAAGAGTAAAAACACATTTCAAGTCTAAAATTTTCATAAAAGAAATGAAAAATCTAGACTCTAAGTCTCAACATAGCCATCTATTACAATATTCAAAATGAGAAAGGGACACAAACCATATAACATAGTCCAAAAAGGAAATACAATAAAGGAAGTACAATGAGATAACATACATCCTCGAATCATGAGGAGTGACCAAAAATCTAGGAGAATAAGTGAATCCACGCTTTAGCCACAACGATGATCACCTTGAGAACCGGACACTACACTTGGGGAAAATGTAGGAAAAGTAGGAGTTAGTACAAAATCCATGAAGTATGATAGACATGCATAAAAACATTGAAAACATGCTAAAAGGAACATTTTTGTTGAAATCATGCAAGTTACCATGTTTAAACATCATTATAAAGAAAGTGGAAAAGCACAAGTCATAAGCATAATCAACATATTGATAGTCATACCATAATAAACACCTCATAATTACCCTCAAGGCATACTTGTGCAATGCATGAATAAGACCCCATAATCTCACCCATGCTAAGTAAACCTCTTTAGGCCATCATTCATACTCATCATATTTGAGACCTTACAAACTCATACGAAAGCTTGTTGAATAACCATAGTTCATAATTAATATTCTTGTTCATATTGTTGTTGTGGGAATATAAGCCTTAACCAACATAGACCATATGAGCTAAACCTGGAATCTGGTATCTACCCCACACCGAAAAGAGGTGTTCTACTTGCCTAAGGTAGAACCATACTCTTAGCTTAGGTGGATCCACTAGATAAATACCTATGAAGGTACATAGTTTATAGGATAAGGAGATTGCTACAGGAAACTCGGACTCAACTAATGTATAAGGTTTCCATCTCATGAGACATACTTTGGGAACCCGGACTCAACTAGAGTATAAGGAACCCATTTGGAAAGTCGTACTCAACTAGTGTAAAAGCCAACTCAACTAATGTAAAAGATTCCATTTCATATATAATATCCACTCGGCGCTAAGCATTACTTCCCACGGATTACATATTAAGTTTTGACTTAAGTTCATATTCATGGAAGAATGTCTTGACACTCAATCCAACATAATTCATAAGATAGCTCATAGATTCAATAGGTGAGAATATCCTTTCAACCTTAGATTCGCCATATTGTGAGAAAACCATGCACATCATATCATATTCATACATAGGTGTGTAAATGAGAATATCCTTTCATCAACCGACAACAAGATCATAATCATAATCACTTTACTCTCAAAGTGGTCTTAGAGTATAAACATAAATCTCATAATCATGCATAATTCTCATATTTTACCCTTCAAGGATCAACGATCATATTCAATCAATACATATATAATTCAATACATTAGACATGGATATAATCATAATTCAAGTAATCAAATCACTACATGCATAATCTCATAATACTCTTCTTTCATCAACAAACCCATACACAAGATCATAATTGAGTAATATGGGGGTTTCATTTCAACATAAAAATCATTTGAAATCATTTATTTATACATAATATAACATAATTGAATCATGAAATTCATTTTTGAATGGAACCCATGACTTTGGAATCAAACCGTAGCTTTTGGGGATTTTTTATCTTCGAAATTGAGATATTCAAGGGGATCCATGGATGGATTATATCCATGGATGAAGAGCTACAATACCTTAGATATGAAATCCAATGAATTTGAGTAGAAAATCTTGCTCCTTCAACCCTAACCCCAACTTCCTTCTTCTTCTTCTTCCTTGAAGTTCTAGAGATAGAATATTTGGAGAAGAAATTGGTTTTGTTTTGGGATTTTGGAATAGTGAGGAGGATGACTAAATTTAGTGGTCTAAAATCAATATATAGTTAGTATAAATTAGAATAAAATGACGTCACTCAATAATAATTAAAAACAGGAAAACCCCAAAGTGCCCCTAAACTAACTCTCTAAAAAAGTTCCCAGGTCAGCACCCACGACCCACCACTGACGGACCGTGGTTCTACACACGCCCCATGATGGTAAACCATGGTTTGGTTCTAGGACTTGGTTCATGGGACCTCGACCCACGACCCCTCACCCACGGGAGTGGATGGACCAATGGGGTGTAGGTCCCCTTCATTGTTCACGACCCAGACAGTTATCTAGGGGTCCTCCTCAAGGACCCGTGGTTGGTTCTTAGGGGTCGTACCTTGACGTTCTAAAACAAAAAAAAAAAAAATTAAGAAAGGGGAGTTACATTCATGACTCTAACCCTCACCTTAAGCTCTACTTTAGCCTACTAATTTCCAGGATGTTACATGTCGGGAGGAATAAGTAGTAGCACAAGATCTAGTGGGAGGGGGTGCAACAGATCTACTAGAGATCTCAGAAAAAGAAGGGCTATAAAAACCTGAGGGCCCTCTGGCTTGAGGAGGAATGATTGACTCTATAGGCATCTCAATGTCGACCTCCGAAGATGTATCCACCGGTGCGTCCCTCCTCCTTTCAGCCTCTTCATGCACATACTCGGCCTCAATATGCTGAATATTAGTAGAAGAGGTGGATGCCACCTCGATATCCTTTTTCCCATATCTCAAAACATGAGCTTGTCTGCACAACTCGGTGATTAACACTGGAAATGAGAGTGAGGTCTGGCACTGGTTGGCCCTCATGGCCATCTCCTCCTTAATTAGCAACCGAAAATTTATCTTCTGGAGATCAATGATGGACCCTAGACAGACTGCCTTACGGTGTATGAGGATGGATTTATTCTGGGATGGCATAATGGTGCTATTGATGAACCCGAACCAGTATCTAGAAGCAACATTTAGGTCCTTTTTATCTATTGGTGCACCTACCTCTATCCACCTCAGGGTGGCATCGGATTTAAGGGGTACCATACAACCCTTAAGATCCTCCAAGGTCCTCTTCTGGACCAAAACAATGTAATTGTTCATATATTCAATGATCAGCCCAGTACCACATTTATATCCAAACATCAGCACTTCACTTTCTTCCCTCTGACAACCACGAAGTGAACTGGATTGAACATGCTGGCCTTCTTCTTCCCTTTAGGGGCCAGCTCTTCATATGCCACATAGAACTCCTGGACCCAAGTAGGAATGTAGGGGCCCCGAGGTTTTGTAAATATTTCAAACTTATGGAAATTCACAGTGTTCCACACATCCGGATGTCTGTCCACCATGCCGTCGGTTGACAATTTTTTCTCTTCTAAGATGGTCCTCAAACCCTCGGCCTTTAATTAATTAAGTGATCGGGGATGAGGACCCTGAACTGGTAGTGCCGGAACCACTGTCAATTTTGGGGCTGCTGCTGAAGGAGGTGGAGGAGTCACTGGGATCGTAGACGGATCGTTCATTGATTTGGAGCATAGCTCTGCTCTCCTTGACTGCAACAACTGGTCATCTTCTGGCTCTGAGATAGAGGCTGGAGATTCAGACTGAGAACCACCCTCACTATTGGAGGTAGTTAGGTGTGTGGCGTAGACCCCCCACTATCGGATCTCCCCTCCGCTGGTGTCACAATTACGGGGTCTTTTCCCTTGCTTTTACCCACCTTTGGAGGTAGTTTACTAGCCGGTGCCCGAGAAACAACCACTTCCTCATTAATGGTGATCCCACGTACCTGCTTCTGGGGTAATTGATTCCTACCAGCTACCTTTGGTCTAGCCATGCCTGCAAAACAACATGAAAAATATTAGATAAAGTGATAAAAAGAATGCAGGAATAAAGTTGCAGGAAGACTCGCCGAACCGGTTGGCGAGTCACCGAACCACTTTGGCGAGCCAGGTTGGGCTCGTCAAAAGTTACAGTGCAAAAATGCTCAAAATTCAAGGCTGGTCGGCGATGTCCAGGATTATTCGGTGGATCTCTGACACCAATCGGCGAACTAGAAGTAGCTTGCCGAAAGTTAAAGTGAAATTACTAAAAATAAGGGCACAAGAGGGCGATCAGAATGGACTTTTGGCGAGTGGCCGAGTGAACTTGGCGAGCGCAGACTTATCACCGAAAATTACAGCACTTGAAGCCTACAACGGAGATATAAAAGGCAATCTAAGTGGACTTAGGCGAACCAGCAAACCACTGGGCGAGCTCGACCCAGCTCGCTGAGTAGTCCTATGTGTTAGTTTTACACCCCGAACTTCAAAATCAAGCTCGTAACCCACGAAAGTAAAATTAAACACAGAACACATTCAATTAACACTAGACACATATGACCCATGCCCTCGAGGTACTCAGTCTTCCCCTGATTTGGCCAAAATTTACCAATTGACGTCTTTTGCCCTTAAGAATGACATCAATTGCTCTATCATCGGGTAAATTTTGACAACGAGTACAACTCGGGGTTACTCAGATTTCACCCTGCTAGACCTACAACATTTTCAACACAACCCAATAATTTTATCAGTTAACGACACGTGAATTTACCAGTTACGAATAATTAATTAAAAATTCAATCAACAACATGCACACCAACTATCATACGACAACTCAAACTACAATACAATGAGATCTCTATACAAAATAATGATTCACATTTGATTTCAACCAACTATATAGTTCAGGGTTCGGCAACCAACCATTAATGCCGCAAGTTGATAAAGTTGAAAAGCTAGGAAGCAAAGAATCCCCAAAATCCCCCGAGCAATGATTCTAAATGAAACGAGAATAAAAATGCAACAACACAAAAAACTAATATCGGTGTGAGAGTACGGGAGTTGAAAAATTAATGAAGTGAAGGATTTTTGAATTTAAAATCGTTTGGTCCTTTTAAAACTCTTAAGTTTGCGTGCCAGTCGGGAGGTAGGTCGTGCTCGCCGACCCACTCGGTTATTCGCCGAGTGATACTTTGCCCGCCGAGGTTTACAAAACCTCTGGCAAGCGAGAAGCTTCCGACAGCGGTCCAAGTCGGGATCGCCAAACTATTCGGCGAGTCGCCAACTAGACTATTGGCTCGCCTGATTGCCATTCTCCAACAAATTTCAACATTCCAACCTGCACATTCATAACCCAGTTTTCAAACAACATAAATAGAAAGAAATAAAGCTTAGAGGTGCCTCCCAAGAAGCTCCTTATTTAAAGTCGTAGAACGACATGGATATGCTTTCAAGGTTCATTTTTCGGGTTGGCCAAGGTATCACTTGGTCGACCCCCTTTTGGCCTTGGGTTCAATTGATGTCACTACCCAAGGGTACCCTCTAGATGTAACAAGGCACATAGAACCCCGAAAGGCACCATGTAAGCTACTTAGCATATCATAACATAATGCATTAGAACAATAAGAGTAAAACACATTTCAAGTCTTAAAAGTTTTTCATAAAAGCAAAGAAGAATTCTAGACTTATCTCATTAGGCAATCTCTCATCTTGTGGACACTCTTCCCACAACCATAACATCCATCCGAGACAACTAGGCACTTACCATTATGTTTTCTTCCACATTTTACTCAATTTTTCCTAGCCACATAAGATCCACCACTATTACCACCTTGAGGTTTAGGGTTGGGAACCCTATCCTTGTTGAACCTTGGGGGAGCACTAGAGGAGCCTTGATTGGAGAACCTTTGTTTGAACCTTAGTCGACCTTGTCCATCGGACATAGCATTGGAGAAGTTCCCTTCATGAGATTTTTTCGCCTCCCTATTCTTTTTCTTGAGTTTTGACTCCTCAATTTGTTCAGCGTACACCATAAGCCTTGAGATATCCATGTCAAGATGGAGTATTGTCGTACGTCATTCTTCTTCAACCAAGTCAGAGACACTCGTCAAAAACCTACCTACTCATCTAGTCCCTCAAATCCGCCACCATAGTCGGAGCATACTTGGACAATTGAGTGAATTTTAGGGAATACTCTTGCACGCTCATACTTCCTTGATGGAGGTTAATGAATTCTTCCACCTTATCTTCCCTCAATTATTGGGGAAAGAATCTATCAAGAAATATTGATTTAAACACTTCCCACTTTATGGGACCCGCTCCTACCGGCCTATTGTTCTTCGATTGAATATACCATACTTGAGCAACACTCTTCAATTGGTAAGCAGCTAACTCCGCTTTCTCTACCAAAGTAACCCCCAAAATTTCAAGTATCTTATAAACCTATTCAACAAATTCTTGAGGATCCCTTTTCACTTTAGATCCATGAAATTTGGGAGGGTTCATTCTATCAAAATCCCTAACCCTTGAAGTAGGATTCATATGAGTCACAACATCTCTATTGGCCTGAGCCTTCACAGCTTGAGCTTGAGTAGTCAAAGCTTGGGCCGACATTTGAAAAGTTGACCTAACCTCCACATCTGACATAGCGGAAGGATTAATCAGAGTTTGATTAGCTTGAGGAGCTTCTTCATTCACATTGTCATCCTCCATTATTCTTGCGTTAGCCCTTTGTGTATTCACATCCTGAAGGCACAAGAGAAGGATTAGGAAAGGGACTTTATAGAGTTAAACACTAAGTCATGACTTAAGAGTAATGAAAGAAGTGTATTTTCCTAAACATCTTATAGCCTCTCATTCATAAATGTGGCGCGCTTCACACTTATGAACAAGACTCTACTAGATGTGGCTTATGAGACAGCATCCTAGAATCATTCTAAACCTTTAGCTTTGATTACCAAGTTTGTCACGACCCAAGGGTACCAGAGAGACGTAAGAAGGCGCATAGAACCCCGAAAGGCACCATGTAAGCCACTTAGCATATCATAACATAAAGAATTAGAACAATAAGAGTAAAACACATTTCAAGTGTTAAAAGTTTTTCATAAAATCAAAGCAGAAGTCTAGACTTGTCTTACTTTAGACATCTATTACAATACTTGAATAAAATAGGGTCGCAGCCCATACAACATAATCTGAAAGTCAAATACAAGAGAAGGAACTAAAAATATAACATCCATCCTCGAATCATGAGGACTCACCAACAAGCTAGGAGAAATGATCAAATCCAAGCTCTAGCCACAATGGGGACCACCTTGAGAACTGGACCCTACACTGGGGAAAAATGTAGGAAAATATGGGTTAGTACAAAAATGTACTAAGTATGATAACCATGCATAAGAATCGTGAAAATATGCTGAAAGGAATATTTCAGTTGAATGCATGCCACTTGCAAAGTCAAAACATCATTTAGAAGATCATGGAAGGGAATAAGTCATAAGCATAACCAACTCATAGATCATCATACCATAAGAGAAACATACCATAAATACCCTCAAAGCATACTTGTGCAATGCATGAATAAGATCCCATAATCTCACCCATACTAAGTAAAGCTTGTTGAGTAACTATAGTTCATAATTCATATTCTTGTCCATACTATCATAGTGGGATAAGCCATAACCGAAATAGACCATGTGAGATTAACATGCAATCTGGTGTCTACCCCACACCAAAAATGTGTTGTCCTAGTTACCTAAGGTAGAACCATACTCTTAGCTTAGGTTGATCCACTATCTAAATACAGATTAGGGCACATAGTTTACGGGATAAAGGGATTGCTACTAGAAACCCGGCCTCTACTAATGTGAAGGCTTCCAACCCAAGAGATTGCTCCTAGAAACCTGGCCTCTTCTAACGTGAAGGCTTCCATCTCATATCATTATCCACTCGGTGCTAAGTATTAATTCCCACGAAGTTCATATTAAGTCTTGACATAAGTTCATACTCATGGAAGAATGTCTTGACACTCAATCCAACATAACTGCTACTATAGCTCCTAAATTCAATAGGTGAGAATAGTCTTTCAACCTTAGAATCATCATATTGTGAGAAAACCTTTCACATCATATCATATTCATACGTAGGTGTGCATATTAAGATAGCCTTTCAACAACACAACAACTAGATCATAATCATAATGATTTCACTCCCAAAGTGTTTTTAAAGCATATACATAAATCTCATAATCATGCATAATTCACATGCTTTGCCCTTCAAGGACCATTGATAATATTCCATCAACACATCTAGAATTACTACATTAGACAAGCATAATAACATGATTCAAATAACTCTACTACTACAAGTATAATCACATAATACCCATCTTTCATCAATTCACCCACATCACAAGGTCATAATTTGGGAATATGGGGATTTCATGGATTCTTGGGAGATTTCAATATAAAACCATAATAAAACATCAATTAAATCATAATATAAAGTAATTCAATCAATAGAATCATTTTTGAAAAGGAATCCATGACTTGGAGTCAAACCCTAGTTTTTGGGGAATTTCAACCTTTGAAATTATGTTTTGAAGGGAATCCATGGATGAATTCTATCCATTGATGAAGAGCTGTCATACCTTAGCAATTAATTCCAATGAAATTGAGTAAAAAACCTTGCCCCTTCAACCCTAGCTTTACTTTTCTTCTTCTTCCTTTGAGTTCTAGAGAGAGAATTTTTGGAGAGGGTTTGGGTTTTTCTTTTGGGATTTAGAATTATGAGGAAGATGACTTAATTTAGGGGTCTTAAAACTCTATATAGTTAGTCTAAATTAGTATAAAATGACGGCACTTAATATTAATGAAAACCGGAAAACCCCACTATGCCCCTAAGTGTAACTGCAAAATAGCAGTTTCAGGCCTCACCCACGACCAGTCACAGACAGACCGTGGTTGGACCAACAGACCATGCTGGTAAACCGTGGTTTGGGGTTCAGAGGCCTGGTTTTGCAGGCTTCGACCTACGCCCCTCACCCACGAGGCGTTGCCTGACCCACGAGGCGTGGGTGCCCTCCATTGGTCACTGCCTAGGCAGCCTTTAAGTGTCCTCTTCAAGGACCCATTCTTGGTCCTTAGGGGTTGTACCTTGACTTTGTAACACAAAACCCTATAATTTTATGTACGAGGAGGTACATTTACGACTCTAACCATCATCTTAAGCTCTAGTTTAGCCTACTAGTTTTCAAAGTGTTACAAATGAGATGAAACTTTACCCATTTGCGTTTCCAATTGCTTGATTGACATTGAGTGTGAGGTGACCACCTGATTAATTTTAGAGACGTTCTCTTTCAATTCTTTCAAAACTTTTTCCAGCAGGTCTACCTTATTGAGAATATGTGCAATCATGTCTTTCGTACGGAAGTTGTCCCGGTCAGCCTTTTGCTCTTTAGGTTTTTGATGTTCATGGGTTGGGACGTATTTCTCCATGTCACCATCCCTATCCTTCCAAGTAGCATTACGGTCACACCATTCTCTAGCATGATCTCTCCATCCATCATCTCTATTCCAACTCAGATTTCGACCCGACCTTGGATAGTTTGGACGAAAACCTCCTCCTTGATTTGCAAGGAAGTTCAGTTCCTCATTATACAGCACCTCAAAGTGTGATTCATCGGGGTTTGATCTACCAATACCAACAGCATTCTCACTCTTCTACCTACTACCCATCACATTTTTTAACAAGATATCCAGCTGGGTCATTATTTTTTCCATGTTTTTATATCTCTATTGGTCCTTCTCGATTTGCTCTTTTGTCATTGTAAAAGTGAGAGGAGACACTTGGTCCTCACGAGTGTACCATGCTCTATTAATCTTGGCCATGCCGTCAAGGAGTTGAGTTGCTACCTCAAAAGGTTGTTTCATTATACACCCTGGAACAAGTTGATCAGCAACACCTTTGTTCGTTAATTCAAGAGTCCTATAGAAATATTGTAATAGCACGTTGTTTGGAAGAGTGTGAGTCGTACACTGAAGTACCAACTTCTGAAATCTCAGCCACGTCTCGTGGATTGTTTCACCTTCCAAGCATTTGAACCCCTGAATACTATCTCTTAATGTCATCATCGTTGAAGGGGGGGAAGAAACTTTCAAACAAAGCCACCATAAGTTCATCCCAAGTAGTAATGGAATTCCTCGGGAGATCAACTAACCACTTGGTAGCTTCACCAATAAAATAAAATGGGAACAACCGGAGACGTACTGATTGTTGAAAGATATTCTTGAATGAGAATGGGCCTCATACATCGATGAGATCCCGAATGTGCTCATGGGGATCCTCATGGGCTATCCCTCCATACAATCCTTTCATTTTCAAGAGTTGTAGCATGGTGCTAGTGACATGGAAGACAACATTCCCCTCAACAGAGGGTAGACGTATGGCACCAACAACACCTAATTGAATCGGGTCATTAACATCATTCATATTTCCAATATCATAATGGTGGCCAATTTGGCTACCATTACTCCCGTTCACACTCTTTTCTTCCTCTGTTCAAATACAGCCAACACAAACACGAAACAAAGTATGTCGATTCAACTACAATACAAGAAAATCATAATTTAAACTTCAATAATAGAATTCTAAACACCACGCCCCGGCAGTGGCCCATTTTTGATAAACGATGAACTACACCTCATCCAATACTAGGTGTAGGCGATCGTAATATAGTATAAAACCCAACAAAGAGCTTGGGTCGAACCCACAAGGAGCGGTAAAAGTTTGAATTCGGTTTCGAAGTTACAAACGTGATCTAATCGGTGGTAGGAATAGAAATTATCGTACATATTTAGTTAAATTGAAAGGGGTGACAATAAATGTCAGATGGGAGAATTGGTTTGTCAATTAACAACTCAAATAAACATGAAACATGAGAATTAACAATATAGAGAGGAATTCTCGAGATGTGATCGATTATAGGCTAATTTTACTATATGGGAAATTGAAATTCACTAACAATGGCTAAATCTCAGTAGGTAGGCTAGACTATAAGTGCAATAGCTTTTTCTCAAACACCTATTATGATTCAAGTGAGTTCTCTCGAACCTCAACAAGATTAACAATATAAACAACCCAAAACCTTAATTTATCTCTCTCTCGAGCTAGATAGGTAGAATCAAGTTTATCATTCACTCTCTGGAGCTGAACCCACATAAAACCAATAACTACAATCATTAATCAAAAATCATAGTTCTAAAACCTCTTTCTCAAGCAAGCCCAGAACTCTAAGTTAGAATTGCATTTGAAACTACAATTCATAGATTAATACACAACTATCGATTAAACCCACTTCAATTAAGTATTTAAATAAGTAAATAAGAATAGGCATAAGGAAATTAAGCCAATAATCACATGATCACACCCCAAGAATTGGGGTTTAAGCTACACATCATAAAGAGGTAGAAACAATTACCAACCATATTAGCCATGAGCTGGGTAAAAGTTTCCAAGTCTCTACAATGCTTCAAAATGAATTAGTTCAAAAACCCACTTGAAAATCCTCAAATTTAAGCTTCAAAAGCTTTAAAGACTACAATGGAAAATCAAAAACTCAGAGAAAACTCGAACTCTTAAACTTGGGAATCAGAACACCCCACTCTTCATTTAAAATTTCAATTTATAGTTGCCCAATTTTTAGCCTTAAGTGCCAGTGGGAGAAGTAAGTCGCGCCTCACCAACCCAGTCGGTGATCTGCCCATTGCTCCAATCCATCGCCGGTTTGCATTGGCCATTTGTCTTCAGCGTCCTGTACCTTTAGGTGATCATGCTTGTTGTCGCGGAGTCATTCTGCGATCCGCCGATTGCCCATCTTTGTCGTCAAGTCGGTTCCTCCCCAGTGCTGGCACGTTAGAACTTTTGGCGAGCTAAAGATCCACTCGGTGACACCAGGTCTTTACTTCTTGAGCTTATTTGTTCCTTTTGCCCACTAGTATCCTTACCTTGCTCCTTAGCCTTCATAGCTGCAAATCAAAACTTCAACATTAGTTTAGAGAATAAATTAGGCATTAGAGGACACTTAAACTATCAAACAAAGCCCTAAATGAGTCAAAATCTCAGACTCATCACTTGGTCAGCCTATCTAAAAATATGTAGCTCTCCTCATAGTCATTAGAGCATTAGAAGCTCACAATCTATTGACAAAATCTGTTCAAAGGAGATGCAATACTTGGGAAACTTTAAACTATTCCCCTGTAATAGCTTGCAAGTCCAACAAAACTTTGAATCTCGATAACTTAAGTGGGACTGGTCCACCTCTAACTACCTCAATCTTGGTTGGATCTACCCGCATACCCTCCTTGGACACCACGTGCCTCGGAAATACAATAGAATCAAGTCAAAACTCGCACTTCAAGAACTTGGCTTACAATTTCTTTTCCCTCAACCTTCGGAGCACAATCCTCAAGTTCCGAACATGGTCCTTCTCATTCTGGGAGTACACCAAGATGTCATCAATGAACACTATCTCAAAATAATCAAAATATGATTGGAATACCCCAGTCATCAACTCCATGAACACTAGAGGGGTGCTAGTCAAACCAAAAGACATCACAAGAAACTCATAGTGCCCATATCGAGTCCTTAAAGTTGTCTTATGGATATCTGATCTCTTAATCTTCAACTGATGATAGCAAAAATCTGAAATCAATCTTAGAAAACAAAGAGACTCCTTGAAGTTGATCAAATAAGTCATTAATACGGGGAAAAAGATACTTTTTCTTTCTTCTCACTTTGTTAAATTGTCGTTAGTCAATACCTTAGTGTTCCATCCTTCTTCCTCACAAACAGAATAGGAGCATCCCATGGAGACACATTAGGGAGAATAAACCCTTGTCTCACCAAGTCCTGTAATTGATCCTTTAGTTCCTTCAACATTTTTGGAGCCATGCGATAAAGAGAGATAGAGATGGACTTGGTGCCCGGCTCCAAGTTAATAGCAAAATCAATGTCCCTATCCGGAGGAACACCTGGAAGGTCTGTAGGAAACACATCCAAAAATTCCTAAACCATAGACATAAATTTAATGTGAAGTAGGAATAGTGATTCGATCATAGTTTGAAGTAGGAATAAGCATCCTCTATGATATACCTTTGGACCGCTTGTGCTCACACTGGACGTGTTAGCAAGTCAAGCATCTAGACACAAAATCTGTAATATCCCTCTTCATGCCACACCAACATTAATTTTAACTCAAATCATGATATATCTTCACCGCTCTAGGGTGAATGGAATATCGTTAATAATTGGACTCCTCAAGATTTAATGTAATCAAGTCACGTGTCTTTGGCACAATAATCCTACCTCCGATCCTCAAGACACCATCAGACAAAGATAACCTCCTTGTTTTCCCCTTTAAACACTTTTTATTGAATGAGACACATCTTCTCATCATCAAACTTGTGCAAACAGATCTGTTTAATTAAGGAAAAAATGGCCTCTATGAATTCAATTAAGCCACCACTATGCTTAGAAATTTACAACTAGATGAGATTGTTGGCTAGCCTCTAAACATCCCGAGCCAATGGTCTCTCCTCAACATTGATAGTGGCAAGAGTCCCCATAATAGTAGTTTTGTTTCCTACTTAAAGCGTTGCCCACCACATTTGCCTTTCCCGGATGACACAAAATGGTGATATGATAGTCCATCCATAGCTCAAGCCATCCGTGCTGCCTCAAGTTCAAGTCCCTTTGACTGAAGATGTACTTAAGACTCTGATGGTCAGTGATATTCTCATAATGTACGCATATAGAAAATGCATTCATAACTTAAGCACAAAAACTACAAAAATCCACTCTAAATCATGAGTACAATAATTCCTATCATGGGTCTTCTACTATATAGAGTCATAGGCAATCACTTTCCCCTTCTTCATCATAACTCCACCCAACCCGACTCCAGAAGCATCACAATAAATGTAAAGTGCACACAACCCTCAGGTAAATTCAATATAGAAGTTGAAGTAAATAAGGTCTTTAGATTTTAGAAGCTCTCCTCACACTAATAATACCACTAGAGCTCAAACTTTATCGAGTCATTCTGGTAAAAAGAGATCCAATGGTGGAGAATCACTAAACAAATCATTTGTAATAGCCTGTAATTCCATGAAACCTCAAATCTCATTAGCTGATAGTGTGACTGGTCCAACCTCTAATTGCTTCAATCATGGATAGGCTTACCTAAATACCCTCTTTGGTCATCATGT
Source organism: Solanum piurae (assembly GCA_029582685.1). Lineage (NCBI taxonomy): Eukaryota > Viridiplantae > Streptophyta > Magnoliopsida > Solanales > Solanaceae > Solanum > Solanum piurae. The sequence continues at coordinate 18,431 of JAJOOO010031699.1, forward strand.
ATCCCATAAATACAATAGAATCAAGCCAAAACTTGACATACTGTTTCTCTTCCCCCAACCTTGGTAAAACAATCCTCAAGTGTCGAACATGGTCCTCCTCATGCTTGAAGTACATGAAGATCTCATCAATGAACACTATCACAAAAGAATCAAAATACAGTCTAAACACCCCATTAATCAACTCTATAAATGTTGTTGGTGTGTTAGTCAAAGCGAACGACATCCCAAGAAACTCATAGTGCCCACATCGAGTCCTGAAACCTGTCTTAGGGATATCTGATGCACTAATCTTCAGCCGATGATAGCCAGACTTCAAATCAATCCTAGAAAATGAAGATGCTCGCTAAAGTTGATCAAATAATTCATTAATATGAGGAGGAGGATACTTGTTCTTTACTGTGACCTTATACAAATGTTGGTAGTCAATACACATTCTCATGAGGAGGTCCTGCCCAAAGTTTGGTATAGTTACAGTAATTTCGATCAAAGTTCAAATATATTTTGAACACTTTTTCCTAAAATATTTAATAGTTCTATTAAAGCTCCTAATATAGTAGTTGACAATTAATATTTCATTAGGAAGTTATAAAGACTAAAAAATGACCACATTAATCCGATTTAAGGGTGTGATTTGGGTGATAGTTAACTCTTTATACAAAAATAATTGTAGTGTTTTAGTGCTAATTTTCTTTTAAGAAGTCAAAAATTCAATAGAGGAAATACATTCATCTCATAGTGCTTAGAAAGTTTCTTAACAAGTTAACTGATATAAATATACATACATACGTACGTAATATATATATATATATATATATATATATATATATATATATATTTAT
>JAJOOO010031700.1:0-21600 GCA_029582685.1 Solanum piurae
ATATGTGAATAATAAATTGTTCTTTGTAATATGAATTAAAAGTGTATTATACATGTATTAAAAGTGATCAAGTGAAAAAAAAATGTTATTGCTATAAATGGTAAATATTTTTTATTTATAGTATATTTATGTAAGTTTCCCTTTCTAAATCATGGTTAAAGTTAATTCTAAACCATGATTAAAGTTAATTGATTTTCAATTTTATACTTTATCCTTATGAAAAACATATTTTTCTTATTCTCTGCTATAATAGTTCTTTGTTTTTGTTTTTAAATTGACACTTTTTTATTGTTTACTGGATAAAGTTTATTTACATTTCAAATTATGAATTAAAAATATTTTTATTCTTTTTTCATATGTCAATTGTTTTTTAAAGGCCTATTTTACTTTGATGTTATTAACCTTTTAATTTTTTTTTAGCTTTTTAAAAATTACGATCTCTTAAAAATTTATGTTATGAAAAATTATGATATTTTTATAAGTTTGATAATAAAAAATGTATATTATTTAGAGGTGCCTTTAAAACTAATTAGTTAAGCACAAAGTGTTCTTTTATCAAAAATATTTTTTAGAATAATTTGATTTTAAAAAAGTTGATCAAACAAGCTATAAAGTATCCCAATGTGCCGGCTAATTACGATTAGTGAATCATTGTGGGTGTTTGGTATGTCAATTGGGCTAGGTTGGTCGGTCATTTAGAATAAGGGAAAATACACAAATTAGACTCATTGGTATAATATTTACTCAAGTTAGATCTAATCCAAACTATTTATACCCAAGACTCAAGCTATTTACTCAACTTTCTCCTTGTTCTATTCACTAAACAATGCTTTTTCAACCTTGATACCATCGGAGAATATATATACTCTGATGATATCTATATCACTGGTATAAAACAATAATTGAATAGTCTTTTACCGAAACAATGCCTCTCCCCCCTTGATGTCATCAGAGGTATATACTCTAATGGTATCAAAGAGTAACTGAGTATTATTTTCACTAAAGTACTACATTTTCCTTTTTGATGCCATCAAAGTATAGTATCAAGTAGTAAATTAGTAGTTAAAAATAAGGGGTATGAAGAGGGATGGTCACTTGTAAATAGTTTCTCTTTTTGCGTCACAAACATTTTTTTAGAATAATGGTTCTCCCGTTTATTTGTTTTGGGTTTCATTTTTAATGTTATAACCAAACAAAATACAATTGGTAAATCACAAATTTTAGCATCACAATTCAAACTAGTGTGTGTTTATAATGTATTGATTGAAATTTTATAATTTATTCATACGATTAAATAGTAATAAAACAACATGAAGTAAGGCTTAATTATACTAGATGTGCTAGACTTTGATGTCAGTGAATATGAATGGTTTTCTCCCTATCTTGTAGTTTTAGACTCCTACATCGAGATGATGAATTTAGATATGCAGTGTATTCCTAAACCAAAGTGATAGTGCACTGCTAGGCTTATTTGGCTAATGTTGTGATGTTAGTGTTGACACTCATCCTTTGAAATTAGTCATAGTGGTAATTGGTAAACGATTTTCGAAAGTGTTCCTAATTGATCTTTGAGGCATTTCAGTTGATGGTGATACTGATTTTGAAATTAACTTAGAGTCGGGCACTCAATCTATTTCTTCCCCTCCATTTGGAATGACTAGCAAATTGAAGAAACTGAAGGAACAATTGCATTATCAATTGGGTAAAGATTTTATTAGGTCAAGTGTTTTGTCTTAAGGTGCTCCCATCCTATTTGGGTAGAGGAAGGATAGCACCATGAGATTGTGTATCGACTACAAACAATTGAGCAAGATGATCATAAAGAATAAATGTCCCATTTTGAGTATTAACGACTTGTTTGATTAACTTTGAGAGTCTCATTATTCTTTAAGATCAATCCATTTTGAGTATTGATGACTTGTTTATCAGCTCTGAGAGTCTTAGTATTTTCTAAGGTCCATTTGAAATTTGGTTATCATCAATTGCGGATTGAAGAAATTAGATAAAATGTCCATTAGGTTAAATTTCTTACACAAAATTAGTTCACTTAAAAAAAAGTCTTCTTATTCTTATTCTTGCGGATTATATATCGAAAGACTAATAACATTCAGAGAATTTCAAATCTAAAATTTATGAATGTTTAGAGGAGATTTTGAGTTGGTGGGATTGAATAGCCCGTGTATACTTCATGTATCGTTAAAATTATATTCAATTTTTTAAGTTTATCATAATGTATAGTTAGTGTATACTCTCTATGATTTTTGACTATTTTTTATGTAAATAAAATATATTTATATTTATTGTAAACTAATTACTCTATTGTATATATTTGAAATTATTCCTTGAGAATTTAAGCTGATGATACCACTAAGACAACCTTCAAGATGCGTTATTACCACCGTGAGTTTTTGCTTATGTCTTTTAGGTTGACCCAAAAAAATATTATATTTTTGGGCAGTAAATATAAAATATATATTTTTTATTACAATGCAAGATTTAAGCTAAGAAAAATACTAGTTGTATCATTTTAAAAGTAAATAATGAATGTACAGAAATAATTCACAAACCTCTTTTGTTTTTATTAATTTCTTGTTTTTTCTTTTATTTCAAACCAAATTTTACAAAATTCAAATATCATTTTTATAGTGAACATTAACCATCTTTCTCGTGAACATGTTAGGTTGATTTTTTGCAGCAAGGAGTTGACAGAAGTTGTTTTCCCTCAAACACCGGCCTCGTTTCGGATAATTAGTTCCTTCATGATAGTCGCCGCCGTCGCCACGGCGTCACCACCTATTTCCCCGCCATATTTGAACTCAAATCCCGGCAGTTTCCGAGATCGAAAGCAACTTCTCTTCAAGTTACAGAAATGCAAAAGCATTCAACACGCCACTCCAATTCATGCCCACATAATAAAAAATGGCAACCCCAATGACCCCTTTATTCTATTCGAGCTTCTTCGCATTTGTTCTAGATGCTGCTCCATTGAATATGCTTCCAAGATTTTCCGGCAAACCCCCGACCCAAATGTATTTCTCTATACTGCTTTTATTGAAGTGCTCATGTCTTCAGGGACTTACTCTGATGGAATTAGAACTTATTTTCAAATGATTAAGGATTTCATTTTACCTGATAATTATATAATCCCTTTGGTTCTTAAGGCATGTGGGTCTGGATTAGATTTAAAGAGCGGTGAGCAAATCCATTGCCAGGTCATGAAATTCGGAATGAGTTCAGACAGGTTCGTGAGGGTAAAGCTAATGGAACTTTATGGAAAATGCGGAGAGTTTAATGATGCAAAGAAGGTGTTTGATGAAATGCCTCAAAGAGATGTTGTTACCTCCACGGTTATGATATCGTGTTATCTTGATCATGGACTAGTGAGTAAGGCAATTGATGAATTTCGGCTGGTTTCTACCAAGGATAATGTCTGCTGGACAGCTGTGATTGATGGGTTGGTTAGAAATGGTGAAATGAATTATGCATTGGAGTTGTTCAGGGAAATGCAGATGGCGGGTGTAAAGCCTAATGAAGTTACGATTGTTTGCCTTCTATCTGCCTGTGCGCAGTTGGGAGCACTAAAGCTCGGTAAATGGGTTCATTCGTATGTGAAGAAGTACAACATTGAAGTTAATCATATAGTTGGTTCAGCTTTGGTGAACATGTATTCAAGGTGTGGAGATATCGATGAGGCAGCTAGTCTTTTTGAAGACTTGAAAGCTAGAGATGTAACCACTTATAATTCTATGATTGTGGGGTATGCATTGAATGGGAAGAGTATCGAAGCTATCAAAATATTCCAGAGAATGAAACATGAAGGAGTTAAACCGACAAGTATTACCTTTTCTGGTGTTCTGAATGCCTGCAGTCATGGCGGGTTAGTGGACATTGGATTCGACATCTTTGAGAGTATGGAAACTGAATATGGAATAGAACGACGAATTGAACATTACGGATGTATGGTTGATCTTCTTGGTCGTGTAGGACGTCTTCAGGAGGCATATGATTTTGTACTAAAAGGCAATATTGCTCCAGACAATATAATTTGGGGATCGTTGTTAAGTGCTTGTAGAATCCATAAAAATTTCGAACTAGGTGAAAGGGTTGCTAAGATTCTACTGGAGTATGGTGCTGCTGATTCTGGAACGTATATTCTTCTGTCTAATGTCTATGCTTCACGGGGTAAATTTAAGGAAGCAGCACAAGTGAGAGCAAAGTTGAGAGAAGAAGGTGTCCAGAAAGAACCAGGTTGCAGTTCGATTGAAGTGAATAATGAGATCCATGAGTTCCTTTTGGGAGACATTAGACATCCCGAAAGGGAAGCAATATACAGTAAACTGAAGGAGCTGAATGATATGCTGGAATCCGAAGATTATGCTCCAGCAACCGATGTCATCTCACAAGATATTGAAGAACACGAGAAAAGATGGGCGTTGAGCATACATAGCGAAAGACTTGCAATATGCTATGGCTTGATCTCAACCAAACCGTGTACCACAATAAGAGTTGTAAAAAATCTTAGAGTTTGCAATGACTGTCATTCAGTTATTAAGCTTATATCTAAGATCACACGGAGAAAAATTGTTGTAAGAGATCGGAATAGGTTTCACCATTTTGAAAATGGTGTTTGTTCTTGTGGTGACTACTGGTAAACATAACATATTTTTATCAATGAACTTCTATGAAATGGTTTCACGGGATTCAACCAATTGTCTTGATCGTGGAATATCATTGAGAAATAGGAATCCGGGTTATCAAAGGATTTCCTGTGATTATTTCTAGTATGGAAGGATTCAATCATCCACTTTGGTATCTTATTGAACAAAAATGGCGATATTGTTCCTCCATTGATCAAGAATTTCTATTATTGGGAAGTATCGTGATCGTCCAATAAGAAGACCTATTTATTGTAACAACTGATTGCAGAGTTGATCAATTCAAACCTTTCTCTCTAAATTTAGTGAATCCGAACCCGAGCCAGAGACAATGATAGCACTCTTCTATAACTCTTTAAAAAAGGCTATATGTTCTTTTTATATATAAGTACAACAATCTTTCTTTCCCTATCCAATGAAGGACAAAAATCCTTTGTAAAAAGAACTTTATTCAAATATAATTTCTCTCCATTTTTCAATTCACACTACCCCTCGACTTCATAACACGACCAATAAGGATCATGGGAAGTGGCAAGTATACTCTTTCTTCTTTAATCATAGATCTCGAGTTTGAATTCTCTTGAATATAGAATTACATTTCTTAGTGTTTACCCGCTAATATGAGATGTCTATGCCAAAATAGTGTCCACTCTTTAAAAAAAAGAAAAAGAATCTTAATAAGCATATAATACTCACAAAAAAGTTAAAGATACGAGACTACCTTTATGCTTCTCTATCTCAACTTTTTCTGCATTCTCTACGCTCCAACGATTAACATCAAATATGACCCCACATATTTTCTCAATTTTGAAATTTTCAATTATTAGATTTAGACTTACTAAATTAAGACTACCCGATATATTACAAATAGAGAGAATGATATATTGTGCCAAACAAAACATTGAATTTATCTTTCGGGGTTCAAAATATACTTTTATTTTTATTCAATACATGGCTAGAATACATTGTGAAGTAGAGAAAGTTTCATACATATATAGTAGTAAATTTAGATGAAGCACATTAATTTTTAAAAGTTCAATTCCTAAAGATATTCGTTAATTACACTTTTCCTTTTATATTCAAGATTCGAACTAGATACTCGTACAATAATAAATATGTAGCCCTACGTAATTAAAGTTAGAAACAAGGGCATAATGGTCATTATCAAAAAACCTTACTTTGGTTCGCTGCCATTTTCAAGCGTTGGAATCTCCGAAATCCAACACCCGAAAGTGTCTCATCTCTCTGCAAAATAAGAACACTAAAAAAAAAAAGGCATTGCAGAGAATTCGTCGAGGAGTTCGCCGGAGAGAAAAATGTCGACATCGTCAGTGAACTTAGAAGATGTCCCCTCCGAGAGCCTCATGTCGGAGCTTCTCCGCCGCATGAGGTGTTCCTCCAAGCCGGACAAACGTCTTATTCTCATTGGTAATAATAATAATAATACTCGCAGTTGGTTGCTATCTTTATTCTTCAAATCTGCTCTCTTTGTTATGATTTGTTTGTGGGTATGTGATGTGCACTGTCAAAATTCTTTCTTTTGGCTGTTTTTATGGTTTTTGCATCTAAATGGCTATCAGATCCGCATTTTTGCCATTTTGTCGGAGTGGGATTTTGCGAATGATTAGCTTATTGCTTTGTTGGGTGTTGCTTTTTTCCCCTAAACTGCTATCAGATCTACAGTTTTTACAGTTTAATGAAGTGGAATTTTGAAATTGGGTGGTTTATTTTGCTGTTGGGTTTTACTTCTTGGGGTTATTGGAGTGGGGGGAGTTTATGTGTATTTGGAAACAAGATGAAAGTGCTGGAATTTAGGGGGATTTTGTGGTTTAAATGATGAGGCAGGATCTTTGCTTAGAGCAGGTTTGCTTTTGTTAATTTTGTTAAGTGAAGAAGTGATCGACGAGTAAAATTGCTCGCCTTTAATGGTTTCAAATCTAAAAAAATAATATGCGCATTCAAAGCTATGATAGTATTCCTTAAAAGGAGTTACGGGTGAACCATGCTTTCAAGTTAAAATAGGGATTATGTCAGGGCATCTTGACTATTTATGGGTTATTTGGTAACAAGAAAATCCTAGCTTTCACGATACTAGCCAATGAAAGTTCAAATCAAATATGCATAAATCTGAAGGTGATTTGGTAGTGTCTCGTTTGGTTTTTGCTAATATTGGGAGGAAGTAGCAGTACCCTTCTCAAGTAAAGTTCTCTCTCTATAAGGTTATATTCCATGATGATTTTCCTTTTGGGAATCTGTTTGTAAGTCAAGTTACTACCTGCTCAACCATTGCAATGGTAAACCAGGGTCATCCTTTGGTCCGGAGTGCATAAACTTGATTTGCTCTGCAATAATGTATGTACAACAACAACAACATACCCAATGTAGTCCCACAAATGGGGTGTGGGGAGGGTAGGATATACACAGATCTTACCCCTACCTTTGTGGGGGTAGTGAGGGCTGTTTCTAATAGAACCTCGGCTCAAAAGAAGTGTAATCAAAGCAGGGATGCTAATAATATTCACGTATACTGTATACAAAAGTATACCGGTCCACTAGTGTTTCCGTAAATTGTAATTGTTGCTCAACCAGCGTCAAAAGACATATGAGGAAAAAGGACCTCAAGAAAAAATTAGCTGTTATATTTTTGCATTTCAATGATTAAAGACTTTGAACGCTTGTCTTCTATGCCCCTCATCACAAGCGTAACAGAAAAAGTAGTTACCTGGTTGGAAGCATATGACCTTCTAGGAGCATTGTTATCAATATATGTAGAAAGGCCATTATCAAAAAAAAATATTGTGACTAGACAATAATTGGCCTCCTATCTCATGTTGGGTCTTTTGGTCTTTTTTTCCTCTCTAAGCTTTTTGCATGCTCGTAAGGGGGGTGATGTGTAGCTGGTCGAAAGTTTTAGCCAAGCATCTATATTTGGATTTGGGTTTGGAGCTGGGTTTTTCTTAATGAGTTATAACAATTTTCCTTTTCCCAATTTGCGTAGTATTTATTTCATGGCAATAGTGTTTTAACATTATTGTTGTAGTTTATTTGGACAAATAATGTCATCCATATGGTCAATCTGAATTCATTTTGGGTGTTGACATGTCATCGTATGGACTTATAGTCTTATACATCGAATTATGAATAGTTCTGTCATGCTTTGCCAGATTTTTGTGATAGATAAATCTGTAGATTTTCCTTCTTTCCAACTATTATAGTGTTAAGATCTCTAAAAACTTAAAAAAATTCCGCAGGCCCACCTGGATCAGGGAAAGGAACGCAATCTCCTATCATTAAAGATGAGTATTGCTTGTGTCATTTAGCCACGGGGGATATGCTGAGAGCTGCTGTTGCTGCCAAAACACCTTTGGGCATTAAGGCGAAGGAGGCTATGGATAAGGTCATATTGAGTGCTCTTTAAATTATTATTATATGTTTTTGACTTCTTTCAAGTTCCCACAGGAGAGTATAAGGGAGAACAACAATTGGTTTTCGTTTTCTCAGTAAAATTGTTTTTGTACTACTATCTTTTCAGGGAGAACTTGTTTCTGATGACTTGGTTGTTGGGATCATAGACGAAGCATTAAAGAAGCCATCATGTCAAAAAGGATTCATTCTTGATGGGTTCCCTAGAACTGTGGTGCAAGCAGAAAAGGTTATTTTCCTGTTAATCCTTACTTATTTATGTTTATGTGGACTTTATGTGCAATTCCTGTCAGCTTTGATTGAATCCTTGTAGTAGGATCATCACGTCTCGCTCTACTTATTGCAGCTTGATGTGATGCTTCAAAATCGAGGGACTAAAGTTGATAAAGTTCTTAATTTTGCAATTGATGATGCCATCTTGGAAGAGAGAATTACCGGACGTTGGATCCACCCAGCTAGTGGTCGGTCATACCATACAAAATTTGCACCTCCTAAAGCACCTGGGATAGATGATGTAAGATAATAGAATCAAAGTTTTTAGTTTTACTTGTTGTGATAACACCATCTCTTTCCCTCTAACTTGTCAAAAATAAAAAAGTACTTCAGTTTTTTTTGCTGAAGGTAGTTCATTGTAGTGTCTTCATACGCTTAGCAATTGATCATTTTACAATTTTAATATCTTTTTTGTCTGCTGTGCAACTTAAATTCTGTCAGGCAAACTTACCTTCACAACTTTCTCTATTAAGGACTGTCAACCAAAAAAAAAGGAACATTCTATATTAAGGATAGTTCTCTGACATCTGAATCTAATTCAATTTTATTTTTCTACATGAAGGTCACTGGAGAGCCTTTGATACAACGAAAAGATGATACTGCTGCTGTTCTCAAGTCAAGGCTAGAAGCCTTCCACAGGCAAACTGAGCCGGTAAACATCTGTTTATCTCTTACTTATTGAGGGGAAAGGGAAAGAAAAAAAGAAGGAAACACATCTGTGTATCTAGTCGCTCTGGTAGAGAGTTAGGAAAACTAGGAATTGCATTTGGGAATCTGACATAATAATCTATATAAGATGTTTGGCAACATTCGGCATAGTATAGCTTTCATTTGACCTAATAATGTTTGTTTGATTTGGTCCAAAGACGTAAAGCCAATAATCATTTTTGTAGTCTGTTTGGACTCTTCGTTAGTTTCTGTCCTCCATGCTAAAGCTGTATTGGATTAATGTACAGGTCATTGACTACTATGCCAAGAAGGGTAATGTAGTGAATCTTCCTGCTGAGAAACCACCACAGGCGGTCACAGCTGAAGTCAAGAAAGTTCTCTCCTAATGGAAGGATGCCAACTTTTTTTGATTTAAGGATTGAAAATTGAACTGTGAAATTTGGTTAACCAGTTATATTTCTATTTTCACTTTTATGGCACTAGCTGGTTCAACCCTTTATGAACATCACAAAGTGTTGGTGAATTTATTTAACTTTTGACAATGCTCTTTAGTGAGCTTTTGCAGAGTGCAATAGGAATTGACACAAAATTATTACTCGTACCAAGTCAGAATGAATTCGAAGGAGTGTAACAGAAGATGCACCATTTTGAGTTTTGTGGGAGGGTAATAGAAGCGGCTTCTAGGTGTTGGAAATGCTATTTTCATGTCGGAAACATTAGTATTATCTTTCTGCAACAAATTGTTATCAATTGCAGGTTGCTCCACAAGAACATCTCTCTATTGCCTTCTCTTTTTTAGAAGAAGATAGTTTGTTAACTTTCTGAAATAACGTTTCAAGAGGTTTAAGTCCGAACCCCTATATGCATAATCTATGTTATGAGAAGAAATAGAAGATACTTTCTCATTTTTAATTGATGTGGTTTTGTACTCGGTGTTTTTTTAGCCTTCTTTAGTGATCAAATCTTGCAAGTTCAACTCGAGCATCGAAGATAATAATTGGGGAAAGAAGTAGAAATGGAAAGTGTATGTTAAATGACCTAGTAATACTACAATTTCAGCTAGATTTCATACACAACACAAAAACATACAAAATTATTACATGTTGGAGACTGAAGAGGAATAGTTTATGCAGGGCATTTGGGCCTGCAGTGCGCGATCTGGATTTAGTTGGGTTCAATATGAGCTTTTTTTATGCCTGATGTGCCCGAAAATTGAAAAACTCCGCGGGTTCAGTATGAGTTTTTTTTTATGCCTGATGTGCCCGAAAATTGAAAAACCCCACCAGGAGTTTACCAGCAATCAGGCAAGGCAGTTGACACTCTTTCGCCTTTGCAAATATCTAAATAAAAATCCTAGCTTCGTCACTATCTCTGCGAGCTGAGTGAAAGGTCTACAATGTTCAATAAGTAGAACTGTGAGGGATCTCTCTGCAATTTGCGAAAAAATAAACAGAGAAAACTGCAATAGAAATTTGCTTAAGTTCTGGCGGGAAAGGAAGAAAAGAATCTTGTAATCAACTTAACTGTATATAATATCTCTTACCAAAATCTCCTCCTTCTTCACTTCTCTGAAAATTTTCTGTTATTCCACAGTTTTCTCTCTAGAAAATCAAATCTTCCATTGAATACACAGAGAAAGCTCTCGATCTTCAATGGCGCGAACAAGAAATTCCAAGAGTTCATCATTCATCTCTCTGAACCCATCATTTTTCATTCATTTGTTCTCACTACCTCCATTCAATTCCCTCCATAACTACTCACCCAGAAAGAACTCAAGAATCACCCAAACATCCCCATTTCTCTCTTTCTGTTTCATCTCTCTGCTCATTACCCTAACTTTCTTTGCTATTGTGTTGATCACATTCACAACCTTTTTCCAAAATTCACTCTCGTGCACCGATACTTGTTCTTCTTCTTCTCCTCTGTTTTTAGCCTCTGTTTTTGCTGCGGCATCATCAAGATCAGGCTCTGTTCAAGATGAGCAAATTACTCTGTCTACCGGAGCAATGGTGCCCTTACCGGCTCATGGAGTGGTCGGAAACTTTTCTGAGGAGGAGGAAGAGTTCTGGAAGCAACCTGATAATCAGGGGTACATGCCTTGTTTGGATTTCAGTCTAAAGTACCGAAAAGCCTCTGTAAAGATTTCGAAAGAGAAGAGGAAATTTTTGGTTGTTGTGGCTTCTGGAGGATTAAACCAGCAAAGGAACCAGATTGTTGATGCAGTTGTTATAGCAAGAATTCTTGAAGCTACTCTTGTTGTTCCTGTTCTTCAAGTCAATCACATTTGGGGAGATGATAGGTAACTTTTGAATTTCACTTCAAGATTTGTTAATTCATTGATCTAACTTTTAGCTGTCTGCAGTGAATTTTCGGATATTTTCGATTTTGAGCATTTCAAGAAGACTCTGATAGCTGATGTTAGAATCGTGGCATCTTTGCCATCGACACATTTTGTTTCTAAGCAGACCATCAACCGTGATCTTCCTTTTCACGTATCGCCACTTTGGCTTAGAGCCAGATTTCTCAAGCAAGTAAGCAAAACTAAACTGCTCCTTTTGCTGTACTACTTGAGTTAACTGCAATTTACCTAGAGAATTGGTTAAACTTTGTGTTGCATTTTTTGCGTATAGCTAAACCAAGAAGGTCTACTTATATTGAAAGGATTAGATTCTAAGCTCTCCAAGAATCTTCCACCTGACTTGCAGAAGCTCAAATGCAAGGTAATACAAAAAACTGCAGCTTGTTTTTTGTAACTGAGGTAACTGTTTGATAGGACGTTGGGAATGGGAAGTGACGTAAAATTGCTGTTTTTGTTGTTGTAACTTGAACAGGTTGCATTCCATGCACTAAGATTTGCAACTCCAATTAGGGAGCTAGGTTATCAGATAGCTAGAAGAATGTGGATTGAGGGTCCTTATGTCGCGATCCATCTCAGGTTAGAGAAGGATGTGTGGATCAGAACCGGATGTCTTACCGGTTTAGGCAGGCAATATGACAGTATTATAAGTAGAGAAAGGGTCTCTCACCCTGAATATCTCACTGGCAAGTTGAACATGACTCATGCACAACGGCGACTTGCTGGAATGTGTCCCTTAAATGCATCAGAAATGGCTAGGTAAAACCGTAAAGTCCTTGAACAACATATCTTTTGTTTTATGAAAATCTCAAATGGGGCATTGTGTTGTAGATTTCTGAAGGGGTTAGGAGCACCAATCAGCGCTCGTATATATGTTGCTGGAGGAGAACCCTTTGGAGGCACACAAGCTATGCAGCCTCTAAAAGATGAGTTCCCAAATTTATTGACAAAGCATACATTGGCGCGAAATGGAGAGCTCACTCCATACTTGGAAAAGTCTTCTACGTTAGCAGCCATCGACTACATTGTGTCTCTGAGCAGTGATGTTTTCATCAATTCCCATGGAGGTAACATGGGCCGAGCTCTCGAGGTATATATCAGTCAGTCAGTCAGTCATACCTACTTACATCAATGAATGAACTTCTTGTTAACATTGTACAATTCTGATTGTTGGCCAGGGACATAGAGCATATGTAGGACACAGAAAGTACATAAAGCCAAACAAGAGAATGATGCTGCCATTCTTTGAAGATTCATCTGTATCTGAGCAAGAGTTCAAAAGGATAATGAAGAAACTGCATAGGAAAAGTCAGGGGCAGCCTGAGTCAAGGGCTAAAAAGATTGATAGAGATGTAATTGCATATCCTGTACCTGAGTGCATGTGTAAGCAATAATAGACACTGTTCCAACAAGTTAAACAGTTTTTGTATGCATATATTCATACCATAATGAGTTTGTTTCATAGTTGTATCTTTCCACTTTACTACACTAAGCAAAAACATTGCAGAATCAGAGTAAAACAGATATATGTAAGATATTTTTCGAACTTAGCCTATCAACTTCTAAGAGCATATATGCCATTACATTGCAGTAACTATAGCAAAATGCATATATTCTTGGTGTCAGAAGCATTAGCAAATAGAAACGAAATGACTCTTTAAAGTATAGTCTGCTATTTACTTGGGCAGCCTGATGCATTAAAGTATGATATGTTTATTGAAAACAGTAAGACTTGGGTAGCCTAGTGCACTAAAGCTCCCTATATGCGGGTTCCGAAAAAAAATAGTAAGACTATATATAACTGAAAGTTGAATATGTATTCCTTGCATCTAGTGTTTCGATTTTTGTTGATGAACACAATCTCAATTAACTGCTTTTCTTATATTATTGTAACTAATCCAAATATGGATAAAGTTGAAACATTGGTAAATTCCATCCAATATATGTGATTTTATCATTAAATAACAATTGACTTCGTGATGTAACCCTACATAGATCATTAGTTTTGTTTACTTATTAAAAATTTCAGCTTCATGTATTGAAAGCAAGAAAGTGAATTTAAGGTCACTGGAGCTAAGTGTAATCATGATTGGCATTATTTTCAAAACACTAAATTAATATAAAAAATCAGTGATATGTTCAATTTTCCAAGACCATGTGGAAACCAATTAATAAGAAATTGATATTGAGTTTTTGAACTATGATTAGGAAAAAAAAGGCTGTGCAATTAGATAATTTTTCAAGAAAATAATTATTGTAGTATTTCTTTTTCCTCCTCCATTATCTATCATAACTCTCCAAAGTTTAACAAACAAATAAATAAATAATTCTCCAAAGTAACAAGTGAAATTAAAAAAATACACAAATAGAAAGATTAAAGAAGAAAACAATTTAACCCTATGTAGTCTGGATGTGATAAATCCAGATTACATAAATTTTGAGGGGGAGTATAGAAGGAGAGTGTGTAACGTAAAAAAAAATAAAAAATCAGAGAAGAAGAAGAAGCTAAGAATGGAGAGTTCAGCAGTAGCAGCCGATCTGGTGGATTTCTTGAATGCTTCTCCTACAGCTTTTCATGCAGTTGGTATTCTACTTTTCTCCCTAATTTGTGAAATCAATCTTCATTTTGTTCAATAGATTTATGTTATTTGATTCATTTTTCTTTGTGGGGTTTCTCTAGATGAAGCAAAGAAGAGACTTAAAAGTGCAGGGTATGTACACATAGATGAGAAACAAAACTGGGATTTGAAAGTTGGGAACAAGTATTTCTTCACTAGGAACTACTCTACTATTGTTGCTTTTGCTATCGGTAAAAAGTATGCCCCCAAAATTTTGTTCTTTGTTTTTTTTTTTTTTTTTTTGTGTTTCTTAAGTTGCTGTGTTTATTCTTAATAATGGGGGATTAATTCTTTCTAGATATGTTGCTGGAAATGGATTTCACATAGTTGGTGCTCATACAGATAGTCCTTGTCTGAAGCTAAAGCCAGTTTCGAAGGTAATTATGATTCTTTTCTGGGGGGTGGGGGAATAAAATCAGATTTTGAAGCTTGTGGCTTGTTGAATTTTGGTCTATGCATTTTATTGATTGGGATTGTTTATAGGTAATTAAAAGTGGATTTTTGGAAGTGGGTGTACAAACATATGGTGGTGGGCTGTGGCATACTTGGTTTGATCGTGATCTAACAGTTGCCGGAAGGATGATTATAAGAAATAAGAAAGATGGTTCTGAATCCTACTTGCACAAGCTTGTGAGAATTGAGGAGCCCATAATGCGAATTCCAACTTTGGCAATTCACTTAGAAAGGTAAAAACATAAGAAGATGAGCTCTTCTTCAGACGGGTGCATGTTTGCAAATTCATCTTGATTCTTGGGTGTCAGAGGTGCTTGGGGTTTCAATTTCTATGCAACCTGCCTTTCTTGTGCCTAATAGTTTGAACCTATTCGGAAATAAATAAAGTTTTGAGCATCTCTTCAATGTGTGTTATTGTCATGGTAGTTATGAATTGCAGTTCGTACTACTGATGTATTTCATAAGATATAAGGTACTTCTTTTTATATCAGTTAATAGTTTCATCAAATTTAGAAGTACTTGTGACGGTTCGTTGTTTCGGTGTTTGAGTAAACTTGTAGAGAAAAGATCTTAGCTTAGCTATTGAGTTTTATGTAGCATGGTTGTGCCTTTGTATTGAAGTGACATACAATTGGGATCATAAGTATAATTTCCATAGGTGATAATTGTTTTTTCATGTTTTTCAAATCTTCTAAATCAACAGGAGGGATTTGCATCCCTGTATTATGTGCTAACCATATTCATCAAAATGCATTATCTGGTCATCAATGTGCTTTGTACCTTCAATGAGTCAGAACATCTTTTTCTTCTCCAAAGTATCTTCACCCATGGTTTACGAGATTATTATTATAGTCTTTTTTCCTATATTTACAGAGGCGTGAATGATGGATTTAAGGTGAACACACAGACCCACCTTCTACCAGTATTGGCTACATCAATTAAGGTAATGGTACATTGCATACGTTTGATGCACGTATATTTTTTGTAGTGTAATTCTTTGTTTCAAGGTTGAGTGTGACTGGAAGTTTTGTGATAATAGTTTATTTTGTCTACGTTGACAACACCTTGTCCTTTTCTCTGTATTACTTTCCTTATCAATTAGATTCCTTTTCTTTCCGAAAAAGCATTTAATGCATGAAGACTTGTTTGTGATATGAACTAATTCTTTTTCTCCTCGGTTTACATTAAGTAATTTGTTAGGATCTTTTAGGAATTCTAGTTCTTGCCTACATGCATATGTACAGTTCACACTTTTTTTTTATGTCGGTGGTTTCCAAGACAGCTTGCACACACCTCGACTTTTTCACCATGTACTTGCTACCTCCCAACAACACTGGTACTGGGTACCTCTGCCCACCAAAATTTGGGTAGATGTGCAGAAATTACATAGTTTTTTTTACTTCTATTGGAATGTGAACCTTGAGATCTCATAGTTCTCCACCCACTTCATTGACCACCAGGCTAAACCCTCTAGTGCTTCATTCATTTTTCCAACAACCCTTATTCGGAAACTCTTACCTTGATAATCTTTTGGTATGTTGGTAGGTCTTCCCATTTGCAGGCATTTCAGAACAACTTCTGAATTGAATATACTGTTTTATTGGGCATAATGTATCCACAGATATACCCTCCTTTTTATATGCTTGCTGAAAATTAGTTGAAAACCCACTTTGGACATTTACACATTAAGCGAATTGAAATCACCACAAGAAAATAGAAAAAAAGAAAAAAGTGACTCCCTTGTTGCATTTTATTTGACGGTGTTTAACTTGATATGGAGTTAAGATGGGGTGAAAAGTTAGTTTGATAGAGAAACATTGCACCAAAGTTTAAAAGTTGAATAGTTTACTGAACTTGTAATCTTCTTTAAAAGTTCAAGTTGTGCTAATCCAATAAAAAAAATGTGAGTTCTCTAGAATAGCATTATTAGTGCAATGGAGTCACATTTCGGGACGTCTCAAATGGAAAGAGTGTCATGTAAATTGGGACAGAGGGATTATTATGAAACAATAAAATTATTTATCTTCGTGTGATTCCTTATTTGGAATAAACTCGTGTCCTGTTAAGATATATGCAATCATTATCTATCTGACACCGTTTTGCAGGCTGAACTTAATAAACCAGCTTCCATTGATGATTCTATTGGAAATGGAGCTCCAAATGATCAAAGTAAGTCCTGTAAAAGGATAAATCCTGGTGGTGAGCAACATCATTCCCTTCTTCTTCAGGTACCATAAATTGCTAAATTGCAATCCTTTATAGATGTAAATTTTCATGAATCTGAGTTGCCAGATGATTTTCTTTCATTGCGTGAAGTATATTTTCAAGATCTTTATCGTGCTACAGTTTTTTGCTCATGCTATTTTCTTTTTTCTTTCAGCTTCTAGCTGCTCAGGCAGGATGTGAACCAGGCGACATATGTGACTTTGAGTTGCAAGCATGCGATACTCAGCCAAGTATTATTGCTGGTGCCATGAAGGAATTTGTTTTTTCTGGAAGACTGGACAATTTATGCATGTCATTTTGCTCTCTAAAGGTAAAGGATGGTGACTACATTGAACTGGACAATTTGGGGTTTAATCAACTTCATGATGGTGTATATTGACAAAACAGCTGCTCAACAGGAAGTTTTACTTCAAATCATGTTTAATCCCTAATGTATCAAAGGAAAATGTAGAGAAAAGCCTATGAAGGGGATAATTTAGCGAACTAGAAGTCTTTAAAGAGAATATGAAAGTGATAAGGTAAAATATCATTAAATCAGAAAAGTTGAGGACTTCGCCAGTTGTCTATTGTAACATGAAGACTATCACATTTAACAGTAATACGTTTGTCCCTCTGTTCCTGCATCAAATATTATGTAAACTTGCATAATTTGAATGGATCAACATGGAATGCAATAATGGTGCTTCTTGTTTTAATATACATGCAATGAAACTACTTTGGTGCTGTTGATTTCAGGCACTGATAGATGCTACTTCTCCTGAAAATAGTCTTGAGGACGAGGTTGGTGTAAGAATGGTGGCTCTGTTTGATCATGAAGAGGTTGGGTCTAATTCAGCACAAGGAGCTGGATCGCCGGTCATGTTTGATGCTCTCTCACGAATTACAAGTACATTCGGTCCAGATTCGAAGGTAGTCGAATAGATCTATCTCACTACTTCTGTACTACATATTGCTGCAATATGTTCAATTGTCTATTGTTGTTTCATGGACACATAATATGTTTGGTACCTGGTAAACAGAAGCAGTAGTGCTCTTCATAATGCATTTTTATGAAGGCGTGAATTATCACTTTAGATAACTCTATCCTGTTGAGAGAAAATGTGGAAATTTCTGAAGATATATTAAAATTGGACTTGTTTTTTTTTTTTTAATTCCCAATCGTACTGAAAACAGGTGCTATACTTATATTCTGTCTGAAGATATTTATATTTTGAGATTACCACGTCTCTTTATTGTCATGTCTGCAGTGTTTCCAATCTGTCCACTAATTTGAAAAAAGTGAGATAGCAATTTTTATTTTAACATCTACAATGGCTTCACATTTGTCCACCTATCTAAAAAATATGGGATTCAAAATCCAAGTTGATTCCACAACTAGATTGCCATATTGGACAAAAGTGCCCCTAATTTAGCCATTGCCCCTAATAGAATTCTTTATAAAATGATAAACTAATTTAGTTTAAAATCCTAAACCCTAAACTGTCTGTCATAGAATTTCCTTTGATAAACTCTACCATCCCCAGACCCCACTTATGGGACTACATGGCGTTTGTTGTTGTTATTATTTTAGTGAGTGCATGTAAATGTTGTGTTTCATGGTTTATTGAGAAAGTATTATTGGTAGTTGTACCTTCTTTACATTCTGGTAGCTTGAATCCTGGGTTTCACTGATATTATTGTACATTGTACTTCAGTTAATACAGAAAGCAATCCAGAAGAGCTTCCTGGTCTCTGCTGATATGGCACATGCCTTGCATCCTAATTACCCGGTAAGTTATTTCATGTGATGGTCTACAATCTAATTTCTTTTGGCTTTGATCATAATTTAATTTCTTTTTTCAGGACAAGCACGAAGAGAATCATCAACCCAAATTTCATGGTGGGCTTGTTATTAAACACAATGCTAATCAACGTTATGCAACCAATGCAATCACTTCCTTTGTGTTCAGAGAAATAGCTGCTAAGCACAACATTCCTCTTCAGGTCAGTGAAAAATGTTGGGTCCTTAAACATCCCAGAAACTGGCGAATATTAAGATATCATGGTTGACGTTTTCCAAAGGTCAATCTGTCTATTTCTGAACCTTTGTGTTTTGTCAAATTTTTGAGTTGTTCTTTTATCATGGATGTACAGTGACTACGGGGCCATCTGTTTGGTTTTATGTCATCACATATAATTAGCGTAACTTTTAGAGGTTGACACTTTTCTTTTTTTTTTTGCAGGATTTTGTGATACGCAATGATATGCCATGTGGCTCAACCATTGGCCCTATATTGGCAAGCGGGGTAGGTATTCGAACTGTTGATGTAGGAGCACCACAGTGGTCAATGCACAGCATAAGAGAAATGTGCGCGGTGGATGATGTGAAGCATTCATATGATCACTTTAAGGCCTTCTTCCAAGATTTCTCACAACTTGATGGGAAGATTGCCGTTGACATCTAGGCCATATATGATTGGTAATGCCTTGTACTGTTGAATTACATAGGAAAATCAAACTTGTTCTACAGTTTTAATTCCCCCAGCTAGAGTTCAACAATCAAAAGATTTGACAATGGACAATGGTCCATCAAGTGTTGTGGAACTGGTGCTTGTTATTCGCCTTCTGAGAATTAATACATCTGTTGAAAACTAGTTGTGTTCCTTTTTTGGTATGGGCAAGCAGCATACGGTTCTGATTGTTAGGTTGATTATTGTCTAACAAATATAACATATCTAGCGTATTTTCACAAGTTGGGTGTGGGAGGATATACGGAAAACTTACTCCTACTTCATGGATATGAAGAGGCTATTTCCAATTGATTCTCAACACAAAAAAGTATTTCAAAGCAATGTTTCTATTATTAGTGTTTTTGACAAGCTTTTTTACCGAAAATATTTGATCTTTTTATAACTCTATTACTTCTCTTTTAAAAAATCTATCCTTACCACTCAAATTAGTGGAGTGTTATTACCGAAATAAGTGTCATTATAGTAAAAAATATTTTGTTCCAAAATTTTCAACTACGTCATTACACTTTATCTTTTAATAAAGTTTAATTCTCAAGAAACATTTATTACATAAGGATAATTTAGTAAGTTACACATTGTAGACGGAGGAAGTAAAAAACTGAATAGATACTCTTAGGGGTCGCTTGGTTAGGAGCAAGTTATTCTGGATAAGCTAATCTGGGATAACTTATCCCATCATTAAGGTATAAATAATCTCAAAATTGCTTGATACTTCCAATCACATGCAAAATAAAATAGTTATACATTTTATCTTTGCATTATTATATTTTATGCCTCACATCAAACAACTCTTTATCATAAAGGCAATCAAATATCTTTCATAAATGTGCGTGCAATTTTTAATTTATTTTAGAGATAAGAGTTTGAAAAATACTTCAACTTTGGTCGGATTTGTTGTTGCGATACTAAACTTTCATAAGGACCTATTACCTCTCTAGACTATTTAATACCGTATTTTTTACCCCCTGAACTATTTAATAGTGTATTTTAAAGATATATATATGCCCACGTGGACACATTACTATATATAATTTTACATTATTTTTTATGTCCATGTGGACAAATATATATGTTTAAAATATGGTATTAAATAGTCTATGGAGGTAATAGGTCCTCATGAAAGTTTAGTATCGCAACAGCAAATCCGACCAAAGTTGGGATATTTTTCAGACCATTATCCATTTATTTTAAGGAGGTAGATATAGTTTCATATCTCATTAATCACGTCTTTGCATCATTATTAAGGAATAGGGATAAAGGCTAATCAATGAGTTCCCATAAACTGCAATCACGTTAACTATTAATTATATTTGCTTTATTTAATTTCCTATTTGGATGTTGACTAGCTGATGTAGTGACGAAGAAAAATTGCAAAAGTTGAGTAATGATTGTGCAAAAAAGTTTTTTGATTTTTTAATCATACTTTTTTGTTAAAAAGTTAATTAAAAGCCTTGAAACTTTTAATTTTTTAACTATTCAATATTAAAATTGACAATAGTTTTTAACTATATTCTTAATATGAAAGAGATAGTTTTTTTTTAAAAGAGTTTTTGGTTAAAATCATCCGTGAAGTATGACCTAAACTTAACGTAAATCTTTGTGTTATATAAGTGAACAAAAAACATCCTTGAACTATCCAAAAAGTTGTAAGATTCATCCTTATGTTTATTTTTTTTAAGAAACTCACGCCACCAACAAAAAATGTGTCAAGTCGAATGAATATATGTACACATGATTAAGCTAGTCAAGTTAAGTGATTTTTTTTAATTTTTAGAAATTGAGGGTTTAAGTCATATTCAGACAAAATATATTGAAATTCTAAATATTATTTGTAAAAATATGGCTAAATACTACTCCAACTTCAAAATTTTCAAATACAGTAATTATTTTTTTATTTTCATAACTAAACGCCTACGTAATTTCACTAAATTCACAGCATTTATGTACATTGTATAAAATGTGAATTGCATTGTATATGTCACACCCCAAACTCAAGGGGCGCAACTGGCTCCTAATGCCAAAACTCAGGCCCGAGCCGACCCTGCTGAACCATTTGCTACTAGCGCATGGCAGCCACACGCAACCAAAAAATCAAACAAGTATATCTCGGCTTAAAATTAAGCCATCGGCCGGCAAGGCCCCTGCCAACTGATCTATAAAAGAAACAGCTACTCCCAGGAGATCATATAAATAAATAGCCAACTAGCACAGAAATCCTGATTGGGCCGTCGAGGCCACCATGATATCTATACCAAAACTAAAAGCAGGTATATATCAATACAATACATCAAACAGCTCACAAGCTTCAGCAAACCAACCACATAGGCCAGTATGGCCATAACGTAGCTATACACCCCACACACTAGTCTGCAAGCCTCTAAGAGTAGTAAAGATTGGTGGGACAGGGCCCCAGCCTA